>DWDX01003720.1:0-12691 GCA_018245675.1 Agara michaeli
AAAGCAATTTCTACATCAAAAATTAAAAAAATTACTGTAATTAAAAAAAAATGTAAAGAAAATGGATTTCGGGCTGAAGATTTAGGGTCAAATCCACATTCAAAAGGAGAACATTTTTCTCGGTCTTTAAAAGATTTTTTAGATAATATTATTGATAATAATATTATAATATTTGAAATAAAAATAATAATAGTTGAAATTAATAATAATAATAAAATTATTTATATTAAAAATAATTAAACTTTTTGATTGGAAGTCAAATATACTAAATATATTATATAAATTAATTAATTACCTCATCAATAAATAGAAATATATAGAAATAATCAAACTACGTCAACAAAATGTCAATATCATGCTGCAGCTTCAAATCCAAAATGATGTTTATTAGAAAAATGATGTATTAAATGACGAGTAAAACAAGTTATTAAGAAAATTGTTCCAATAATTACATGAAGTCCATGAAATCCAGTTGCTATAAAGAATGTTGATCCATAAATTCTATCTGCAATAGTAAATGAAGCTTCATTATATTCATAAGCTTGTAGAATTGTAAAATAAATTCCTAATAAAATAGTAATTAATAAGCTTTGTTTTGTTTGAGTAAAATTATTTTCTATTAAAGCATGATGAGCTCATGTAACAGTTACTCCAGATGTAATTAAAATAATAGTATTTAATAGAGGAATTTGAAATGGATTAAATGGTATAATATTAGAAGGAGGTCAAATAGCTCCAATTTCAATATTAGGAGATAAACTTCTATGAAAAAAAGCTCAAAAAAAAGAAATGAAAAAAAAAATTTCTGAAATAATAAATAAAATTATTCCTCAACGAAGACCTTTTAAAACATAAATTGTATGTTTACCTTGAAAGGTTCCTTCTCGACAAATATCACGTCATCATTGATATATGGTTAAAATAATAATTAAATATCCTAAAATTAGTAAATTTATATTAAAGTTATGAAATCATTTTACTATACCTGTTACTAGGGTTATTGTTCCAATAGCTCCAGTTAAAGGTCAGGGACTGTAATCAACTAAATGATATGGATGATTATGTATAGACATTAATTTACTTCTCTAGAATATAAAGTTCTTAAAATAGCAATTACATATGATTGAATAACAGCAACTGCTGATTCAAGAATTAATAATATAATTTGAATTAAAATTAAAATAATAATTAAATAATTAGGTATATTAATACCTGTATTTCTTAAAAGAGTTAATAGTAAATGTCCTGCAATTATATTAGCAGTTAATCGAACTGCTAAAGTTCCTGGTCGAATAATATTACTAATTGTTTCAATTAATACTATAAAAGGTATTAAAATTGATGGTGTTCCTTGTGGGATTATGTGAATAAATATGTGTTGAGAATTATTAATTCAACCATATAGTATAAATCTTAATCATAAAGATAAAGTAATAGATAATGAAATAGTTAAATGACTTGTTCTAGTAAAAATATAAGGAAATAGCCCTAAAAAATTATTAAATAATACAAAGGAAAATAATGAAATAAAAATAAATGTTGATCCTTTAAATCTATTAGGACCTAATAAATTTTTAAATTCATAGTGTAATTTATTAATAATTATATTTCAAAGAATAAATTGTCGATTAGGAATTAATCAAAATGAATAAGGAATAAATAAAATACCAATGAAAGTTCTTAATCAATTTAAATGAATATTAAATAAATTAGTTGATGGATCAAAAATTGAAAATAAATTAGTTATCATTTTCAATTATAATTTTTATTTTTTAAATTAAAATATTTTTTATTTTTATTTTTATTAATGTTATAAATATAATAATTTAAAATATTAAATAAAATAAAAATACAAATAAAAAAAAAGAAAGAAATAATTCAATTAATAGGTATTATTTGAGGAATAAAAGAATATTATATTATTATATAATAATTTAAATTTGACATATTTATGTTATTAAAATTTAACTAATTCTTTAATATATATATATATATATATATATATCATTAGAAGTAATTGTTAATTTACTATAAAGTGGTTTAAGAGACCAATACTTACTTTCAGTCATCTAATGAAGAATAATTATTAATTCAGTTAATAAAATTTTTAATAGAAATTCTTTCAATTACAATAGGTATGAATCTATGATTTGCTCCACAAATTTCAGAACATTGTCCAAAAAAAATTCCTGGTCGATTAATATAAAAATTTGTTTGATTTAATCGTCCAGGATTTGCATCAACTTTCACTCCTAAAGAAGGAATAGTTCAAGAATGAATAACATCAGTAGCAGTTACTAAAATACGAATTTGATTATTTATAGGTAAAATAATACGATTATCAACATCTAATAAACGAAAATTATTATTTTCTTTAAATTGAATTATATAAGAGTCAAATTCAATATTATAAAAATCTGAATATTCATAACTTCAATATCATTGATGTCCAATAGATTTTAAAGTAATTAATGGATTATTTAATTCATCTAAAAGATATAATAAACGAAGAGATGGTAAAGCAATAAAAATTAAAGTAATAGCTGGTAAAATAGTTCAAATTATTTCAATTATTTGTTCTTCTAATAAAAATCGATTAATATATTTATTAAAAAATAATGATATTATTAAATAACCAACTAAAATAGTAATTATGATTAAAATAATTAATGTATGATCATGAAAAAAAATAATTTGTTCTATTAAGGGAGAAGCTCTATTTTGAAAATTAAGATTTGATCATGTTGCCATTTCTAAAAAAAGGATAATCCTTTATAAATGGGGTTTAAATCCATTACATATAATCTGCCATATTAGAAATTTCTTAAAATGGGTAATTCATTATAAGAATGTTCTGATGGTGGAAGATTTTGGAATCATTCAATAGATGAAGATATATGTAAAGAAAATAAAGTAATTCGTTGATTAATTATAGATTCTCAAATAATTATTATTATTATTATTATAGATAATAAGGAAATATAAGATCCAAAAGAAGAAATAATATTTCATGAAATAAAACTATCAGGATAATCTGAATAACGTCGAGGTATTCCTGCTAAACCTAAAAAGTGTTGAGGAAAAAAAGTTAAATTTACTCCTAAAAATATTGAAATAAATTGAATTTTTAATATTATAGGATTAAGAGTAAGTCCTGTAAATAGTGGATATCAATGAATAAAACCTCCAAAAATAGTAAAAACAGCTCCTATTGAAAGTACATAATGAAAATGAGCTACTACGTAATAAGTATCATGTAAAGTAATATCAATTGAAGAATTAGCTAAAATTACTCCTGTTAATCCTCCTACTGTAAATAGAAAAACAAATCCAAGTCTTCATAATATAGAAGGTCTATAATTAATTTGGGTTCCATGTAATGTTGCTATTCAACTAAAAATTTTAATACCTGTTGGTACTGCAATAATTATTGTTGCTGATGTAAAATAAGCTCGAGTATCAATATCTATACCTACTGTAAATATATGATGAGCTCAAACAATAAATCCTAATAAACCAATAGCTATTATAGCATAAATTATTCCTAAACATCCAAAAGTTTCTTTTTTTCCTCTTTCTTGAGAAATAATATGGGAAATTATTCCAAATCCAGGTAAAATAAGAATATAAACTTCTGGATGACCAAAAAATCAAAATAAATGTTGATATAAAATAGGATCTCCTCCTCCTGCTGGATCAAAAAATGATGTATTAAGATTTCGATCTGTTAATAATATAGTAATAGCTCCTGCTAAAACAGGTAATGAAAGTAATAATAATAATGCTGTAATTCCTACAGCTCATACAAATAAAGGTATTTGATCAAAAGATAAATTTTTAATTCGTATATTAATAATTGTTGTAATAAAATTAATAGCTCCTAAAATTGAGGAAATACCTGCTAAATGTAATGAAAAAATAGCTAAATCTACAGAAGCTCCTTGATGAGCAATATTAGAAGAAAGAGGGGGGTAAACAGTTCATCCAGTTCCAGCACCGTTTTCTACAATTCTTCTTGAGATTAATAAAGTTAATGAAGGGGGTAATAATCAAAATCTTATGTTATTTATTCGTGGAAAAGCTATATCGGGGGCTCCTAATATAAGAGGTACTAGTCAATTTCCAAATCCACCAATTATAATTGGTATAACTATAAAGAAAATTATAATAAATGCATGAGCAGTTACAATGGTATTATAAATTTGATCATCTCCAATTAAAGATCCAGGGGTTCCTAATTCTGTTCGAATTAATATTCTTAATGAAGTTCCAATTATTCCAGCTCAAATTCCAAAAATAAAGTATAATGTTCCAATATCTTTATGATTAGTTGAATAAAATCATTTTCGCTATAATTAAAAATAAAATGGCTGAGAATTAAGCGATAAATTGTAAATTTATTAACGAGAAATTATTCTCTTTTATTATAAAATTTAGTCTTATATTCAAATAATTGATTTAAAATTGCAAATTTTAAGGGGTAAAATAGTTACTAAGGCTTAAAGAATTAGTAATTTCTTTATAAATAATTTTGAAGACTATTAGTTTAATTTAACTTAAAACCTTTAAATGAAATATAATGTTCTAAGAATTATTCCTATAGTAGAAATTAAACTAATAATTATAATAAATATGAAATAATTATTTTTAATGTTAATTTTTAATCATTTTAATTTTAAATAGTTAAATATTATACAAGAATATGAAATACGAATATAATAAAATAAAGTAATTAATCTTATTATAATAAAAATAAAAGAAATAAAATAAAATTTATTATTAATTATAAAATTAATAATAATTCATTTAGGAAAAAATCCTAAAAAAGGAGGAATACCTCCTAAAGATAAAAAATTAATTAAAATAAAAAATTTTATTATAAAATTTATATTTAAAATAAATAATTGATTAATAAAATAAATATTTAAAATATAAAATAAAAAACATATAATTCTAATTAAAAAAGAATATAATAAAAAATATGTTATTCATATTATTTCTCTAATTAAAATTGAGGCTATTATTCAACCTAAATTATTAATAGAAGAAAATGATATTAATTTTCGTAGTGAGATTTGATTAATTCCTCCAATAGCTCCAATAATAGTATTTAAAATTATAATTAAAATTAAAAAATTTTTATTTAAATAATATGATATTAAAATTATAGGGGTAATTTTTTGTCATGTTATTAAAATTAAACAATTTAATCAATTTATTCCTTCAATAATATTGGGGAATCAAAAATGGAAAGGGGCAGATCCTATTTTTATTATTATTGAAGAATTAATTAAAATTGAAAATAAATTATTTATTTCAAAATTTTTTAATAAAATTAATTTTAATAAAATTGTAAATAAAAAATTAATAGATGCAATGGATTGAATTAAAAAATATTTTAAAGAAGCTTCTGAAGTTAATAAATTATTTGTATTTGAAATTAAAGGAATAAATCTTAATAAATTAATTTCTAAACCAATTCAACATCCTATTCATGAATTTGCTGAAATAGAAATTAATGTTCTAAAAATTAAAGTAAATAAAAAAAATATTTTATTAGAATTAATATTAAAAAAAATAAAAAATATTATAAAAATATAAAAAATTAAAAATTTTTTAAAAAAATATAATATTTTTAATTAAATTAAATTTATATTTTAGTGTAAGATGCACAATAATTTTTGATATTATTAGATATAGTTTAATTCTATAATATATATATATATATATATATATATATATATATATATATATATAATTAATAATAATAAAGGTAATATGATTACATTATTTATTCTATCAGAATAATCCTTTTTTCAGGCACTTTATTTTTAAAAAAAAGGGAATTCCTTTATATTTGGGGTATGAACCCAAAAGCTTAAATTAGCTTATTTTTAATTTATTATAAAAATTATTAAAGATGGTATTATTTGTAATTTAAATTAATTTACTATTTGATTTTATATTAAATATTTAATATTAAATTTACTATATATATATATATATGTATATAATATATTAATTATTTAATTTATTAATATATATATTAATATATAAATTTTTTTTTAAATTAAAATTAATTATATTAATTTTTTATTTTTCAATTAGAATATTCAAAAATTAAATTTTTGTTTTATTTAAATTTGAATGTTAGAAAAAATAAATTAATATCAAAAAAAAAAAAAAAAAATTTTTTAATTTTAATTCTATGTGAAAAATTATGCATATAGATAAAAATTTATGATTTTTATATTTTATTTTTAATTTATTTTATATATTAATTTTAGTGTTAATTTTTAATTATTTTAATAATAATTAATTTAATTTGGTAGTAATTAAATTTAAAAATTTAAGAAATTAAGATTTAGTAATATTAAAATTAATAACTAATTTTGTGCCAGCAGTTGCGGTTATACAAAAATTAAAATAAAATTTTTCAGTATATAATAAATAATATCTTTTAATAAAAATATTAAATTATTAGGTGAAATTTTAATTTAATTAAAAATTATTTTATATTTATGAATTAATAAATTTACATATAAACTAGGATTAGATACCCTATTATTAAAAATTAAATTAAAATACTAAAATATTAAATAATGAATTATTGAAACTTAATTAATTTGGCGGTATTTTAGTTCATTTAGAGGAATCTGTTTAATAATTGATATTCCACGAATAAATTTACTTAATTTAATATTTTGTATATCGTTGTTAAAAAAATATTTTTAAATAATAATAATATTTAAAAATTTTTATTTGAAATTAATTCAGATCAAGATGCAGATTATAATTAAGAATATAATGGATTACAATAAATTTATTTAAATGAATTTTATTTTTAAAAATTTAATTGAAAGTGGATTTAAATGTAATTTTATTTATTTTATTAAAATGATTGAAAATTAAAATATGTACATATTGCCCGTCGCTTTCATTTTAAAATTGGAATAAGTCGTAACAAAGTAGATGTACTGGAAAGTGTTTCTAGAAAGACAAATTAGAGCTTGAAATTAAAGTATTTCATTTACATTGAAAAGATATTATTTATTTAATTAATTTGAGGGGGAAAATTTAATTAAATAAATAGTTAATAAAAAAATTTTTATAATATATACATTAATGGGGGTTAAAGTATATAATTTAGAAAAAATTTAAAGTTTTATAGTTAATTAGTATTGTAAAAGAAAATTGAAATAATTTGAAAATTTAATTTATTAAAAAGTAAATTTAATTTATTGTATCTTGTGTATCAGAGTTTATTAATTAATTTTTTAGGGGTAAATATTCTCGAATTTAAAAGAGATAATTAATTAATAAAGTTATTGTTTTATAAATATTTTAAATAATTAATTTGAAATGAAATGTTAATCGTTTTTAAATATATCTAGTTTTTTTAGAAATAAATTAAATTTAAAATTTTAAAAAAAAAAAATTAAATATTTAATTTTTTTTTTTTAAAATTAAATATTTTAAGGGATAATCTTTAAATTAAATTTTTATAATAAATAAAAATTTAATTTAAAATTTTTAAAATTTATATTGTTTAGAATTTTTATTTTTTTATAAAAAATTTTATTTAAAATAAAATTTTTTATAATATTTAATTTTTTATAAAAAAATAATTTTTAATTAAATAAAAATTAATTATAATGATAAAATTAGTATAATTATAAATTAATTTATAATTAATTTATTAAAAATTAATAAAAAGGAATTCGGCAAAATTTTATATTCACTTGTTTATCAAAAACATGTCTTTTTGTTAATAATTTAAAGTCGAATCTGCCCACTGATTGATAATTAAAGGGCTGCAGTATTTTGACTGTACAAAGGTAGCATAATCATTAGTCTTTTAATTGAAGACTTGTATGAAGGATTTGATGAGATATAAACTGTCTCTTTATTATAATTTGAATTTAATTTTTTAATTAAAAAGTTAAAATAATTTTAAAAGACGAGAAGACCCTATAGAGTTTTATATTTATAAAAGATTTTCAATTTTATTTAAAATTTAAAATTTAAATTAATATATTTATTTTGTTGGGGTGATAGAAAAATTTAAATAACTTTTTTTATATAATTACCATTAATTGATGTTATTTTGATCCATAATTTATGATTAAAAGAAAAAATTACCTTAGGGATAACAGCGTAATTTTTTTTTTTAGTTCAAATAAAAAAAAAAGTTTGCGACCTCGATGTTGGATTAAGATAAAATTTAAATGTAGAAGTTTAAAATTTTGATCTGTTCGATCATTAAAATCTTACATGATCTGAGTTCAAACCGGTGTAAGCCAGGTTGGTTTCTATCTTTAGATAAATAAAATATTTTAGTACGAAAGGAATAAATATTTAAAAAATTTTTATTTAAATAATATGAATTTTATTAATTAATTTTTTAAATTTGTAAATTAAAATATTTACTATTTTGGCAGAATAATGTGATGATTTTAGAATTCATTAATATATAATTTATTATATATGTAGTAAATGATAATAATTGATTTTTTTAATATTATAATTGGTATATTAATTTTAATTATTGGTGTTTTAATTGGGATTGCTTTTTTAGTTTTATTAGAACGTAAAATTTTAGGTTATATTCAAATTCGTAAAGGACCAAATAAAATAGGATTTATAGGATTATTACAATCTTTTTCAGATGGTATTAAATTATTTACTAAAGAACAAATATATCTAAATTATTCTAATTATTTATCTTATTATTTTTCTCCTATTGTTGGGTTTACTTTATCTTTAATAATTTGAATATTAATTCCTTATTATTTTAATATAATTAGATTTAATTTGGGAATTTTATTTTTTTTTTGTTGTACTAGATTAGGGGTTTATACTTTAATAATTGCTGGTTGATCTTCTAATTCTAATTATTCTTTATTAGGGGGAATACGAGCAGTAGCTCAAACTATTTCTTATGAGGTAAGTTTAAGTTTAATTTTATTATCTTGTATTATTATAGTGATGGATTTTAATTTATTAAAATTTAGTTATTATCAGGAAATAATTTGATTTATTTTTTTAATATTTCCTTTAGGTTTATGTTGAATATCTTCTAGTTTAGCTGAAACTAATCGTACTCCTTTTGATTTTGCAGAAGGGGAAAGAGAATTAGTTTCTGGATTTAATGTTGAATATAGAAGAGGAGGATTTGCTTTAATTTTTTTATCTGAATATTCTAGAATTTTATTTATGAGATTAATATATAGTTTAATTTTTTTAGGAGGATATTCTTTAAGTTTATTTTTTTATTTAAAATTAGTTTTTATTTCATTTTTTTTTGTTTGAGTTCGTGGTACTTTACCTCGATATCGATATGATAAGTTAATATATTTATCATGAAAAATTTATTTACCTGTTTCTTTAAATTTTTTATTATTTTTTATTAGAATTAAAATTTTAATTAGTTAATTAATTATTTTTAGTATAAATAAAATTAATAGAATTAATTATTCTTTCTTAAGTTTTCAAAACAAATGCTTTAACAAGCTCATTAATTATAAATTAAAAATTATTTTATCTCATATTTTATTAATTAAAGGATTAAAAATAAAATATGAAAAATATAGAATAGTTAATAATTGTCCTGTAATAATAAATGGAGTTTCTACAGGACGAGCTCCAATTCAAGTTAAAAGAATAATTGTTGAAATTATAATTCAAAATAAGATTTTATTAATAGGGTAAAATTGAATTCCTTGAATTTTTTTATTAAATGTAAAAGGTAAAATAATTAAAATTATAATAGATATTACTAAAGCAATTACACCTCCTAATTTATTAGGAATTGATCGTAAAATAGCATATGCAAATAAAAAATATCATTCTGGTTGAATATGAACTGGAGTTACTAAAGGATTTGCTGGGATAAAATTATCAGGATCTCCTAATAAGTATGGATTTGTTAAAGTTAATATTAATAGTAAAATTATTATGATAATAATTCCAATTAAATCTTTAAATGTAAAATATGGATGAAATGGGATTTTGTCTAAATTTCTATTAATTCCTAAAGGATTATTAGATCCTGTTTGATGTAAAAATAATAAATGAATTATAGTTAATATTAAAATAATAAATGGAAATAAAAAATGGAATGAATAAAATCGTGTTAATGTTGCATTATCTACAGCAAATCCTCCTCAAATTCATTGAACTAATATTGTTCCTAAATATGGAATTGCTGATAATAAATTAGTAATTACTGTAGCTCCTCAAAAAGATATTTGACCTCAAGGTAGAACATATCCTATAAAAGCTGTTGCTATTAAAATAAAAAGGATAATAACTCCAACTATTCAAGTATATTTATAATTAAATGATTCATAATAAATTCCTCGTCCAATATGTAAATAAATACAAATAAAAAAAAATGAAGCTCCATTTGCATGTAAGGTTCGAATTAGTCAACCATAATTTACATTTCGACAAATATAATTTACTCTATAAAATGCTAATTCAATATTAGCTGTATAATATATTGTTAAAAATAATCCCGTTAAAATTTGAATTATTAAACATAATGCTAATAGAGATCCAAAATTTCATCATGATGAAATATTAGATGGAGTGGGTAAATCAATTAGTGAATTATTAATAATTTTAATAATGGGGTGAGTTTTTCGTAAAGGTTTAAATTTATTTATCATTAATTATATAGTTGTTCGTAAAGGACCATAAAAAATATTTGTAATTTTAACTACAGCTACTAAAGTAATAAATAAATAAATAATTATTATTATTATTATTAAATAAGTTTGTTTATTATATAATTTAGTTAAATTAATATTATTTTCATTATTGATAAAAATAAAATAATTAAAAAAATTGCTTATTTCTTGTGAGTTATTAGATAAATTTATTCAATTTAGATTATTTATTATGATAATTCTTATTAAAATAATAATAGTAATAATAATTGAAAATAAAAATTTATTTAATATTTTAAATTTAAATAATTCATTTGATGCAATTCTTGATACATAAATAAATAATACTAATAATCCTCCTAAAAAAATTAAAAATAAAATATAAGAAAATCAATATGTATTGATAATTATTCCTGAAATTAAACAAGTTAATAAAGTTTGAATTAAAATTATAAATCCTATAGATAAAGGATGTTTTAAAAATAGTATATTAATTGATAGTAAAATTATAATTAATGTTAATAGTATTTTTATAATATCAAAGAATAGTTTAAAATAAAATAATAATTTTGGAGATTATTGATAAAGAAATTCTTTTTCTTTGAAGTTTTTAAATAATAAAATTATTTTTGATTTACAAGACCAATGTTTTTTATTTAAACTATAAAAACAAAATTAATGATAAATATATGATTAATTATTTTTATTATATTTTTAATTGGTAATTTAATTTTTGTTTTTAAACATAAACATTTAATAATTATATTATTAAGATTAGAATTTATTGTTTTAAGAATTTATTTATTATTAATATTATATTTAAATTTTATTGAGTATGATATATATATATTAATAGTTTTTTTAGTATTTTCTGTTTGTGAAGGAGCTCTAGGGATTTCTATTTTAGTTTCTATAATTCGTACTCATGGTAATGATTATTTTCAAAGATTTAATTTATTATAATGATAAAATTTTTATTATTTATATTTTTTATAATACCTTTATGTTTTAAAAAAAATATATTTTGAATGGTTCAAATATTATTTATAATAATAATATTTTTATTTTTAAATTTAACAATTAATATTATAAATTATAATAATTTAAGTTATATAATAGGTTGTGATATAGTTTCTTTTGGGTTAATTTTATTAAGAATTTGAATTTGTTTATTAATAATTATAGCTAGAGAAATTTTAAATAAAAATAATTTTTATATTGAATTTTTTCTTTTAAATGTTATTTTTTTATTAATTATATTATATTTAACTTTTTGTACTTTAAATTTATTTTTATTTTATTTATTTTTTGAGGGTAGATTAATTCCTACTTTAATATTAATTATTGGTTGAGGATATCAACCAGAACGAATTCAAGCAGGAATATATTTATTATTTTATACTTTATTTGTTTCTTTACCTTTATTATTAGGGATTTTTTATATTTTTATAAATATGAATTGTATAATAATTTATTTTTTGAAATTTTATAGTTATAATTTTTATTTTTTATATTTTTGTATAATTTTAGCTTTTTTAGTTAAAATACCTATATATTTTGTTCATTTATGATTACCAAAAGCTCATGTTGAGGCTCCTGTTTCTGGTTCAATAATTTTAGCTGGTATTATATTAAAATTAGGGGGTTATGGTCTTTTTCGTATTTTAATTATTTTACCTAAAATTTCTTTAAATTTAAATTTTATTTGAGTTATTATTAGATTAGTAGGAGGATTTTATATTAGATTAAAATGTTTATGCCAAGTCGATATAAAATCTTTAATTGCTTATTCATCTGTTGCTCATATAGGAATAGTAATTGGAGGTTTAATAACTATAAATTATTGAGGGTATTTGGGATCTTATGTTTTAATAATTGGTCATGGTTTATGTTCTTCTGGGATATTTTGTTTAGCTAATATTAACTATGAACGTTTATATAGTCGAAGTTTAATAATAAATAAAGGTATAATAAATTTTATACCTTCTTTAAGTTTATGATGATTTTTATTATTATCT
>DWDX01003721.1:0-12690 GCA_018245675.1 Agara michaeli
TTTAGAATTTCTAGCAGTGACTCGGAGTCTGGATGTGTGCCCGGTGCACGGCAATAGGCTCACCACCTATTCCATTGACTTAAACGTAACTGGTGAAATGTGGGGGTGTGCTGCATTCCTCTGCCTACCCCTTAGGGGATTACAGGCGTGATGTTACGTTATATAATACTCCATCGTTCGTTATTGTTTTATATTCTTACATGAAGAAACGGCTAATTTGAATTCTCAAATGAAACGGTAAATTAAGTTGTTATCGTTGTTTCAGTGGGTGTGATCTTTTAATAGCTGCGTGATCGTGATTTCCTGGCAGGTGGCTATTATTGATGCTTAAGTTCGATTTGATTTATTAATATCCTTTCAATATCCCTTACGGATGCACCAGAAATTTTCGCAATAAAATTATATGTATTCACAACAATACAAAGTTATTATGCGGCATTAATTGATCATTTATATTTCACGCGAAAGTAGTAATAATACACATGGAACGTTATTGTAAGAAAATATGTGTTAGAAAAGTCTCAATCTAACGTCAATTTTTTAAGTATTTAAATTTGTTTTTTTAAGATTTTCAATGCAGATATAAGTATTCAATTTCAGCCTTGACCTTATAGATCGAGTCGTTGGTAAGTAACTGCATCTTAAAACGAACTAAACCGTTTAGTTTTGGTCCTGATCCATCTTCAATCCTCAAGTTGCAATGAGAGTCAAATAACCAAGAAAGAAAGAAAGATAAAAGAAAGAAAGCGAGAAAGAAAAAAACAAACATTAATATAAGTAGAAAGTTATAAAGTTTATACAAATATATTTGTACAAATAATATCAGTTGTTGCTAAGTGATTCTGTTAGATATACTCGTAGATGTAATCATGTAGGTGTACCACATGTCACGAAGCAGGAAGGATTATAAAGTCACTACAAAACATCAATTATGTTGACAAAAAAACGTAGCCTTTAAAATATTTCGTCCTCTTTGTCCCTGACGAAGTGACAAACAACAAAAAATGAGTGTGATGACATTTGGACTAAAATGCGAAGCGAACTTACAAAACATTAATTATAAAGTACAGGAAAATAAAAGACATTACAGTCTGTAGGTAGTTCAGTAGTTTATTTACTTGCAAGTACCATTAACTAAGTTAATTAATTATTATGTTTACAGTAAAAATTATTATCGATTCCACTTACATTTTTGTATACAATGAAATGTCATGCGGGTATACAATTATCTCGTTTAAAGAAATCGTACTAGTTACATGTAAATTACGTTAAATTAATTTAATGCATGCAATACCGATGATGCAGGCCAACAACATGTTCCAAATTACTCATCACACGCAGCCAAGTACCGTGTGCTTGAAAACGTGACTTTAGTTTTTTATACTTTAATTATTGTCTACTGTTTGCTCTACTGAGTTCCAGTAGAGGTGAGTACTAGGCTAAGATGGGATTAAGAGATTAGCACAGTTTATTTACCGACAAGAAATAAATCACGTAGGTACCTTAGCTTAAGGAATCCGCTTTTAACGTTCGAATTGAAATGAGGCAGTCGTTTGAGGTAATCGGACAGAACTAGCAGAGGTGCTTCACGTATTTTGTATCAAACAGAGATCTTCGATTCTGAATTATTACTTGGACTATACATAAAAATATTTATATACCAAATATATGTATTGGTATATCAAGTATAGGTACATATAATGTATGTATAATGGTTGCGAAGTAATTATCGTTACACACGGGACTGTAAGGAACATTGTTATTAGGTAGATAATAATCGTTGACAACAATATAGGTTGACTTATTGTTGCTTAAAATTAAATATGGTGAAATTATAAGTTTACCACTTTAAAGTTACAAGTGCGATAAAGTTTATTAAGAAAATTAGCAAAGTTAAATGGATTATGTATTTGTTTATTGTCTTCAAGAACATACACATCACGTGCACTATTTACATAATTTGTGACCATTGACTTTGAAGCCATTTTGTTCAACGGGCATCATTCTTGTCGCGCACCACACATTACGAGTAATTACGATAAGCAAATTTAAGCAGCATGCTTACAAAAATTAATGTTCCCTTGTAATATCGCCCTACTTGGTAATAATATATATGACATTTTAACAAACTCACCATACACGCTATTCAACGAACATTTAATGTGCCTACAAAACAATTGTTTTTTTTTTTTATTTTGTATTCTTTTTTCATATTATGTTTTCTAAAACATTGTAAATAAAGACCCACTGGAGGTATCTCACTGTTTGAACACGAGTAACGTTTGGCATATCGCAAATTATTTGTAAAGTAAATAACGAAGGATTCTGTCATACCGTAGTCGGGCGTATTCCAATGGCGAAACACGAATACTTTCTTACTTCGAGTCTTAGTAACCATTGGTAAAGATTATTATTTGAACATATTGTTACTGCAATGATCTAGTCTTAAAATGCATTTAAGCAATCCCACAGACTAGTTAGGTCACTAAATATAATTTCCGTTAATTGCACTGAAGCATTGTGTAAAAATTAAGGTCGCTTCCGGTTGCCGTCATCTACTACTAACCATGCCACCATTAAACGCTTCCATGCTTGTAATTTGGTTTAAATTAGTTGGTTAATACATTGGTATTGAGCAACCGTAAAACATGTGTACGGTTCGCTCGCGGCAAGACCGCCGCTACATATATTTTTCTATCGTAAATCAATTGTTATTAGAAATATTTGAACTTTCGAACTAACTGACTGAGTTTCGGGAGTGGTTGGTTGTCCACGTGTATACTAAAGCCGATCGCCATCTGTCCTCAGGAATAATCACGCGTCTGCAACTAACGTAGATTGGAACATACTCGTAATAACTGATAACCCAAAAATAACTTGTGATTGGCGAACCCTGTCTAATGTCGAATGTTAAAAAATGGGTAACCTTTGGTAATCTGCTGTTATTAGTGTTGAGACTTATACGTATAACTACTTCTGTTATCTTATGAAACATTATGTATGTATATGTGATGTCAAAATATGCCTATGAAGGTCGTGTAACGTGTTTGAAAACCAAGAAGATTTATTCTTAACCTATATTTTACGCATCAAACACAGATATATTTACAACCGTTTTGCGTTGAAGCCTTGATAGGTGAGAGGTTCATCAATTTATAAGGAATTGTATATTAAATAAATTTAGATTATAGTCTGCAGGCGATGCCAGTAACATCTACTTGCAAAGCTGTTGCTTAATCTGAAACTGGATCGCAACAATCATTAGCCCGCGGCTTTGCTTGCTTGTTACATTTTAACATTTTTATTTTTGTATCGAAACTACGTAAGGAGCTTCGCCCAATAAAGTTAAATTAGTTTATGAAATTACTCTTTGCTATCATTCATTATGAAGAGATGCGTTGGTCTGTTTCTTATTTGTTAAGTATAAAGAAGTAAGTAAATAAGCAAGCAGTCACAAGAGGTCGCTGTCGTTCGTAATAAATAAACATTTACTTATCAAGAAAAGTATTTCATAAACATTACAGACAATACACCTAATTCGTTTTTATAATATAAATTTTTTAGACATTGACAGACCTCGAATAGGACTATCAGAATAGGACTGTAGCCCATTATTGAGTCTTACTGATTCTTCGATACGAATTAAAGGAAAATATTCCTAGTAATATCAGTTATTAGGTCAGGGGCAGTACTACATTTGAGGGTGCATATAGCAATCCACGAACTAAAGGAACCATTCACCTGTATATAAACCATACTAATACCAGGCTTGTTATACATTACGGTGCAAGCGAGCAAATGACAGACATACATAATTAAGTAGATGCGTAGTTGTATTTACTGATGTTACAAGTTTTCGTACATAAGAATTCATTATTATGTTAATAAATATATAGCATATTGGACGGCATTATAAATAATTGGATTGAATATATTTGTAGAAGTTATAATATTAATTCGTTCCATATTTAGGAGAGTTTACGTTGTGTGTTAATAGATTACTAACAACTGTATAAAATGTATACAATAGGGTAATTTATCTGTATGCATTTATCCATGTTCATAATTAAAATTCGATATTTGATGAATACATAGTGCAAAAATTATGGTATATATAGATAGTTTAATTACATAAAAATGAATTTATGGTAAAGTATTTTGATTTAAATTAATTAATAGATGTGTCATTACGAGGAATAAGTTTTTGTGTACGAAGTCGTCGACGGCAAACGAAGGCTTTTTGTTCGAATTACTAACCTTGATTTTTAAATACCAAACAACGATGTCTCTCGATTCAATGATTTCTTATAGAGTTAAAAAAGTTCACTAGAGCTTTTAAGGTTACAAAGCTATTATATTAAATCCTAGACAAGGTGTAGAAGTTTTATATTTGTCACAAGACCTTCAATTTAAATACCGAGGACTATGGATAAAAACTTTAAATTAATGTAATATGTAATCGATTGGTTAAATGTTTTCTGTATCAAGTAGTAATCGTGAACTATAACGTTATTATTATTTACGTTTGTTTATCTTGCTCTATTAATTTACATTTGAGGCGCGGTGAGTCTCAAAGTAATTACGGACTCTTGTAAATGTGTAGAGTCGTAGTTTCGATATCTCAAATGTAGTGACGCTTATATGAGCCCACACATAAATAATATCTATACCAGTAGCGTCCGTTTCTGCGAAGCAATGATAATAATGTTTTGTTACATTTCATACATAGAAACAAGTGAACACGTTTAAACAAGACGGCAAATATTGTCTTTTCTTTTCGGTTTTAGTCTAATTTACATAATATGTTTTTCGACCCGGTTAACTAAACACGACTATGAGACAATAGGATTAGCACAATGGTCTGTGTTAATACACATAACCCATTTTCAATATGTATTTAGATGCGATGAGGTTAATGCGAAATTTTGTGTGTTGAAGCAAACACAAAGACAAAGACAAAGACGTTTATTTTCACAAATATGGGTACATATAAAGATTTTACCGGATCATTCGTTCAAACAATATTTCGCCGTTTACGGCGTACAAATTTAAGAAATGGAAGTAAAACTACAATAGTTATTTATTTTTACTAAATTATTGCACGAAAATTGACACACATGTAAGATATTTAAAATAATTTATCTATTTCTTGATTTGAACTACTCCATGTACGCTCGTCGTGTGCGATCTACTTTAGAGAACGCAATTGCATAGATTCTGATGCAATACGCAGATGAGTATGCAATTCACTGATTTTCAATTATCGACGTGGTGTTTTTCCAGTATCGGTGTATCGTGAGCTGTCGACGTGAGGTGCAAGATTGTTACCTCACGAGTTCGAAAGGTATTTTATTATAATTTTTGTTATAATTTGATGAGTTAGGGTTGCTAACAATGTAATACAGGTAGTTTGTTATATGTAACATATATAGTACCAGGTACCAGTTGAGTAAACGTAAGTCGCAGTCATAAATTTCGCAATATGTTGGATTTGTTGGATATTACTTTTGGAAATGCAAAATAACTCCAACGTTTAACTTCATGTTTCTTCAGTTATAGATAGACGGGGATCCCAAATAGTTGGTAACCCTATCACGAGTGTCAATATCGAATGTCTTGTCCCATGCCTTCCTTCGCTTACAACGGCAGTAAGCCATACACACCGTCGTCTTTCCCGGGAGCGCTATTTTAACTGTCCGAACTACCACTCTATCAGCCGATAACCCCGATAGTATCCTTTTAGTCGCTTCTTACTATGTGCAGACGATATTTTGGTTCCAAGTTTAGTTTTACATATTCGTAACATACTGTTCGATTAAGATAATTATAGAAATACTGTAAATATAAGAAAAAAGTTATTACAAACATTGCGACTTATTTAATTTAATTTTTTTATCGATATCCACAAAAACATATAATTTGCAAATAACAATTACTATTTGCAAAACTGGAAAGCAGTTTGTCGGCACTCTTACCTGTAATTACAAACGCCTAGAAGAGTCGTATTGGTATTTTCTCAAACCAATCAAGCAATCCTGATGCAACCAATTTTCGTGAACGTTTCCGTGTTCAGAAGGCACTTCAAACAAATAAGATGGTTGATTTCGGGCAAGTAAGTGGTGCTATCGAAGATTTGAACCTGGGATTGTGAGACAGAATTTCAAACCACTTGGCTATCAACGCTCTAACTGCTCTAACATTGTAGTTATGAGACGGTAACTTGTTGCAGCCATACA
This sequence comes from Agara michaeli, assembly GCA_018245675.1. Classification (NCBI taxonomy): domain Eukaryota; kingdom Metazoa; phylum Arthropoda; class Insecta; order Lepidoptera; family Hesperiidae; genus Agara; species Agara michaeli. The sequence goes on from DWDX01003721.1 coordinate 6,237, forward strand.
AACATTAACAATATAAATTTTTAACATTAGCATAAGCTCTTAGCAGGGCAAAATATATGTAAGTGCGTTTATATAACGCTTACTTCACCCGCACAGCAAGGCGCAGCGTTAACAAGCTAGTCATTACTCGGAAATATTCTCGTGAAATGTCTGTTTTTTCCCAATTCAGTGACAGACGGACTGTGACTCGTGTCTTACAAATCGTCCCAAATTAGATTACACATCCGTAAACGGTATATTAATATTTGAGCATTTCATTTTATGAATACTTGTATAATAAGTATTTGAATGTTTCATTTTCTTTAGAGGTAGCTAAAGCTGAACATTTATTGGAGGCCGTGCTGATGGAAAGCTTTGAATTTGGAAGTGTACTTCTAATACAATATATAATGTGTAACTATATTTAATCATACTATTTCCTTAACTAAAAATAAACTCGGTTACGTGCTTAAGTTTTCTAAAATTAATAAAATTGGTACTTAAGGAATTGAAAATTATTAAAAATTTGACTCGTAATTGTTTTTGAATATTAACAGGCATGCCACGAATGTAATAAACTGTATAATGAGGAATTATTTCCACTATACGCTAGCGAATCTCATAAAAGGTAATCTTATTTACGTATGAACATAATACGAGAATAATGACTTTCGTTGCGGATGTGTGACGTGTTTTGCGAATCGGTGACGGAGACGTGACTGCGAGCGATGTTTGTCTATGGTGGTGTGTAATTATAAAAGACATAAAGTATGGTTTAACAATTGTTGGCGGAGAAAGCGAATTAAGTACGATGCAATCCAAGAAATTATTTCGTAACATATCTCACGGAGAATGTACATATATTGTGCCGGCACAGACTCCTATTAAAGTTGGTATCAAAATAAGATAAGCGAATAGTCAGGAAATGTAAAGCGTGTGTCGTATATTTTTTATTAAAAGTGATTGGCTACTTGTGTCGAAAACAAGACAGGTCAATGAACCGATATACATAATTAAATATGCGTGTATCGAAACTTCTGTAAAGACTCGTTTTATAGACTACAACCCTTTCTAAATTCCACTGCTGCTCACAGGTCTCACCGCATTTGAAGAAGGCCGGGATCATACTCCAGCACACTGCTTGACCGTTGATTGATGGTGATACGGGCTAGTAGCCGAACCGTCTACCGAATACGACGGACGACAACAACCAGGACCTATTGTTTAAAGAGTATATTGAAGTATAGAAAAGTTCATAAATTATACCATTGGCCGTCATCTATCCATGTCCTGGATTCATTTAACCCTAAAAGTGGGAGCTACGAGTGATTTTCAAGAGTCCCCTGAAATTATTACATTCCTTAATAATGCTGTTTTGTATTGAATCAAAATGACCGTTTATGATGTAATTTAGAAATATGCAATGTGGTTTCCGAGAGATAAAAATAGGCATGAAATGTTTGAGATAAAGCCTAACTTTAGACTGCGATTATATTACTACCTAATAATAAGTCACGATTATGCTTACCACACCACTGATAGCTCAGGATCTATCCACTGGCATTCAAGTGGCGAAATAAGGCGAAATTAGGTATCTGTCTCATTGTACGAAGTGATCTTTTTTTATTTACGCCACACAAGTATAAAATGAATATACGTAACGCAAGATTTTACACCTATATGCAATTAAGTATTAAACTAAAGCTATATTTGTAAGATAAATGCGCTGCTACTTCGAAGGCTTTGTCGGGGTGCGTTGTTTTAATATGTGAGCTTAACACACGTTTTAAACGGGAACTCAACAATTGCCTTAACCGGATAGAAGAAAATTTAAAACTTAATGTTAATATATCTTAAACACCACACGTATTGTTCGCCCTATGTAAATACATATAGAATCATTGGTAAATAGAATCATTGGTGGCATCATTGCAGCCGTAATGTCACACTACGTCTATTAATCTCACAGTTGATTTAGCCGAAGCTCGGCTTGGTTCAATTCTATCATTACTATTGTCGTATTATAATCCTATCTGACTCATGTTAATATTAACAATTGTCACTTTTTAATCGCTTATAATAAAACATCTGCTAAATGGCAAGGCAACGCTCAAAGCGTAGTGAAGCAATTTACAAAACATTTTAGTCCTTTTTAATCCAAACGACGCTAATTGGAAAATGGTTGTCGTTATAAATGTGGTTATTTAGTTCCGTTAAGCTCCGGTTAAATGTTTAAGACCTTAGCTAAAGTTACATTAAGATATATTGGGTTTAAGGCAAGCGTGAAAGTTTATACAATCCTCGACTACTAGTTTAATAACAGTAAGTATGAGCTATGGTAAGGAGACACAGCTAGCTCTAAGACAAGCCAGGTCAAGACGGTTTGATGACACACAAGTAAGAAATACTGCTGCAACCTATTTGTGTTAAATATTCAAGGGTTTCGACAGGACACGATTTACCTAACAGATATATTGTGATATGACTCCAGAATAACATTATGTAGTCGGAAGTGTTATACATATTTGGGATGTTGTTTCTAAAATATATCTATACCTAATCTAAAGACACTTGCTATGTGACAAGGTGCTATAACACTGCTTATGCGACTTAAGCGATAACTTTATGTATACATTATGTAGTTCACTGTGAAATACAGCATTGTGTTGTAAATACATAACAATCCGTAAAGCGCAGTTCGATTTCGATAATTATTCACGTTTGCTTTACACCGATGCGTTCTGTACACCCCAACCGGTTTACAAAAGAGCATACGCGAATACACTTCGAAATACCAATATAATGTGCTGATTTGTTCCGTAATGTTCAAATAGGCCTCTGATCTTTGTGAAACCGTTATTAAGTACTAACGATAGCTCCGTGTTTTCTCCGCAAAGATCGACTATAATAGCTGCTTGCTGATTTCCAAACTTACGTATTATCGTGGCTATTCGCTGGTGGAGGAATCTTAATTGTACTCGCTGTTTCATCTCAATCTGGATAGATATAATATTTGTAATATCTTTTGAAATTCATTGCAATTTGCAACTTAAGCGTTCTACGTATGGATAACCACAAATGGTAAAATTTTGTGAGCTTTTAGCTTGGCTGGTAAATTGAATGGTTTAATATTGTCGGAAAGGATTCAAAAATTTCAAACGTTGCAAATTCTAAAATATACACTGCAGCAATGTGGTCTATTGAGTTACACACTGAAGACAGTTACCGAATTTTGCTTGTTCGAATCGGGGCTGAAGTCTTTTTGTAGGTACGGAATAAAACATTAAAGATGAAATTATCATAACAATTACATAAATTCATTATGTTACGCTAGCTACGTTTACATAACAAAATTATGTACATATATCTAGAACGACGGCTAGCTCAGATATTGGACGGCGGATGATGGTCCATGCAGGTTTGAATCTTTCAACTGTAGGATAGACCGTGAGGACTGTAGGTAATCTTTATGCAAAATTTTCCAAGTATGCAGCTTTAAGTTCTCACGTCACAAGACATTATACAGTGACAAATTTAATCGGCGCGTATGCATGAAGGGATTAGGGATGATGTCCCGTGACGAGCCCAAACAGAGCGCGGCGCAGGAGGACACCGGTGCGTTCCGTACGGAGATCCTCCAACAACGTCGAATAAGGCCACCGAGGGGGTTTTAGAGCGGTAAGAATCTCACATTACTCGGTGTCTCTCCCAAGGCACCGTGGTACCTTTTGAAGATTTCCCCCCGTAACCAAAAAAAAAGCATGAAGAGATTGATGAATAAATAGAAATAAGAATAGAGATATTTGGTATTCAGTACTTTTTGCCTATCCTTAAATTAAACAGTAACGTTTATATTTTCACTCACATAATGTCTGCTTTCAAAACACTGGCTACGTGCTGAATGATAAGTGATAAATAAATCAAGAGGAATGTCGACACCCCAGCCCAGTCCTGAACCATTAGCTACGAAACCCGTAGGTAACTGGCGATTGGTGGAAATTGCTGAGCATTTGATATTCATAATCAATGTTTTATCGCGTTAGTGCAGACCTTTTCAAAATTGAATAATGACAGACAAGACTTGAATGAAGTTTAAGAAATCTAGATTTCAAATAACCTATTACAAAGTATGAAAGAAACAGCACCACTAAGTTTAATGTAATTGTGTCGCTACTTCACAATAAAATGTTCGTTACCGAATTGAAACGGTTTTGGCGGCCTTTTTTGCTGCAAAGACCGAATTGTAATTATGTTGGAGCATAAATAAATTTATTCTCCGTAGAGGATTTTTCCACTGGTATTAACATAGTAAGTAACCATGCGAAATACTCATTACTTTGTATGTATTTTATATTGTTGTGTAAAATAACGAACATAACTATGGAAAGAACTAAGAGAAATGAGATATTAAGTGATAGCGCGACATAAATTTCTTGTATAAAACCATGTTGCTGTCATTTACGAAATAGACTTAACTGAAAAATAGAAGATGTAGTCATTCTATACATATTTTTGGTATTCGTTGCCAATGTCACAAGACAAGTTCAAAATGATCGTTGAACGTGGTGATATAATAATATGCAGGCTTCATTTCAAACTGATCTTCTTAGTTGCTAGGTATTAGTTATTTATTATAAGTCATGGTCAAATAGCTCACACTCAGTACATGCAAGCGTCTTATATTTGTTTCACTTGAAACATTGTTACGTTATGTCGGAGGCCCTCATACAAATCGTCTTATGCAAATACCTTATCTTTTATTATTCAAATAGTCAGGAGCTTAGTGGTATTTTAAATTGGACCTCATTTAACATGTAAATACAACATTTATAATTAAATTTGCGTGTTGCAGTACATATAGTTTGTTTCGCCTTGATAGCTATAACCATCAGTGGTTATAAGGTAAATCGACAATATTTAACGACAGTGGTCCAATCGAACATTAAACCAACTATTTACAAGACAAATTAAGTAACTAACTAACTAACCATCATTGGTTAAAACGTAAATCGATAATCTTTAACGATAGTGGTCCAATCGAACATTAAACCAACTATTTAGTATTATTAGGTGAGGTGTACCTAGAACTGTTATGATTCCAGAACTATAGATTACGTGACAAGCTCCACGTATCGAATAAGCGTTTTCTATTTAAAGCAACATTAAAAACTCATCAAAAGTTTTTATCACTTGAGTAAATGATTTTAATGCCTTTCAAAGCATCCTACGTAGACGTATTATGATATAACTGGGTCATGTGTAATGTATTGTACAAATTAGTAAGCAATTCTAACGTAAAGGTATAACGTAAAGGAGAGAAGGTTTCGTCTATCAGGCTACTTCGAAATCTCTTATACATAATATAAGGATGAAGCAAGTGTGATAATGATATATAGTAGCTGTACATATAACTATAAGAGATACATATAAAGCGTATGTAATCTACAATATTAGTTTGTAGGTAGGCTTGAAGAGATAACACTCGCAGTAATATATATATATGTATTTGTACGTAATTTTCGATGTCCACAAACCAATTGCGTCCATTACACGATAAAATCTACGTAACATCAAATCGATAGCGATCTATCCTTTTACATGGAAGTCACTCAGTAATCCGTACGAATGCGCGCGCGTGATTCGTTTTAATAATGTTATTTGTAATCATTTTGGCACTTGTTTGTCCAAAATAAAACAGTGTTCCTTATAAGAACACTATAACGTTCAGCGGAATGAAGTAATATCATTGCGACATAAAAATTTATGCGTCCATTTACACAATAGCTAAAAATATTCACGTCTTCACACACATTGTGGTATTTTTCATTTTTTATCATCTTTACACTCCTATGTGATGTTAACATGCCAGAGATGATATTTGAGTTCAAATAGGATGCTTGAAGAAAATGTAGAATTCTTCGCCATTCCTATTTTTAAATCAAAATCAATGTCGTGGTGAATACTAGTTATAGGTAAAGTGTCAGCGTTTAAAACTTTTATCTTATATTGATGTTATTAAAGATTTAAGTAAACTGCCCGTGTTTCTAATGCAAATAGTTTCAGTAGGTAATAGCTGAAAACAAAATAAAGTTGTGCTTAAAAGTTTTGTATATCTACAATAAATCATGAACCCAAAATCTTGCGAAAATGATTATCATATTTAAATTAGTGTGTACTTTCAATTACCTTGAGACATAATAGATAATACTGATGCACACAGAACGCTATAACAACTAGAAATGGCTTTTGATATGAGAATAGTAACAGAAGCCCCTAAGTGTACTATTGACTTAGGTATTTGTTATGGAGAATTAAAATTGGTTGCCTTAAAATATGTATAATTGTAAAAGTACTTAAAACTAAAGTTTTAAAGTGTGGCCTTTACTTTCTTAATATATAAACAAAAATTTTAACAAAAAAAAAACAACATCAAAAAGAAAACTATTCCAAAATAAATCAATATGCACAAAAAAGT
>DWDX01003722.1:0-12689 GCA_018245675.1 Agara michaeli
TGTCCGACGGCTAATAGGACTGTAGGAATGAATTGATGATAATATTAGTTAGCTTGTATTTATCGGTAACATGACTGCAGGAATAAGATTGTTAGTAACTTTAATTCGGCTAGAATATGTTAATAATAAATATAACGTTCATTAGCATGAATTAAAGTTACTCGAGAACGTCGTATGTCTTCTGTGTGTGTTTCATCGCTTCTCGCTCCCGGGCGCCGGTGAGACCGGGGTTCTCACTGACATTTTCCGGATGGAAGAGCAAATTAGGCACATTCTCGTCCAGGTTTCCTCGTTAGCGAGCAAACGTGTTGGGTTAATGTTGTAAGTTGTTATGTAATGTAATGATCAAAAGAAAGGAAGCTGAATGATAAATGCGACATAGAATAGCGTACAATATCACGTTGAAGTAGAAAATGTATTGTAATGCTGTAGGTACTTGCGTGTACTGTTTCCAATTTTAATCCTATGTCTAGTCTAGCCGCTTTTGGAGGCAGTGCAACTAATGTGAATGTGATCTGTGACGTTAATTTATTTTGGACTGACGAACGAAATTTCGTAAGTTCAGTCTTAAAAAAACAATAAATTTGCCCAAATTATTCTCAATGTAGTCATAACGTCAATTTAATATTTCGTTAAACATGTCGAACATATCACCGTCCATTCAATTCTGACGGGGCGAAATGTGAAAACTTACTCGTACGCAACACTATCCTGTTACAATGTATGTTAATAGTCGTTGCACTTTCCGCACAACATACATTGCGTGCATTGTAAGAGGTTGTAAAACAGGTTAATCGGCATACGCGGCAATGGTTTTGTAATTGGCCGAGAAATACGCGAATGTAATCAGTGTACGAATGTTGCAGGTGGATATTTCCTATTAGCCCACATTTCTCAGTTATTAATACAAACAGTTGTAGAACTGGACGGAAATATATGCCATGTCGTGTTATTACGTTTCCGCGTAGAATAATTCTATTTTTCGCGATTAATGCAGTGAATGTTGTTGTACGTACCTTTACCTGCAAGATTAGGTAACAATAGTTAAAGCTTGTCGGAAGCATCTCCACGGTATTGAGTGCCGCCTTGACCCCCTAATCCCTCCTGTCTTATATATACCTCTTATATACCTACGTCCATGGGAAAAGTAATCAGATATCTACAATATCAATTTCTTAGTAGGTTACAGTCTATGTAAAATATTTGACTTTTCCCGTAAAATTGATTGTTTGTGTGCCGTTACTTTCGTTTCCAACAAATACCTCGTCTCCAACAATCCTTGTTTGTCTCTTAACTTTTAAATTCGCTACACATTAACATACCGACGGATAAACGAGAATGAATTTGTTCGGCCCCGTCTCGGGGGAGAGGGGAGGGGCCGCTAACAAAAATAATGAGCCCTTCAGCGTCTTAAATCTCACCGCATCTAGTTTTAATGGCATTTAAATTAGCTTTTTATTTATCTACCGTTGGCTGTCCCGAGTAAGGTGGAAAATAAGTGTGTTTGCTTTGAGATGTTATTAATAGATAAATAGTGTGCTCTTAAGTCAGAACTGGGCTATACTTAAGACGTGCTATGTCTTATTTGGTAGACGGTTTTCCTGTCCAGATATCAAAGGAATATTTCACAAATACAATTTGTGTAATGTTACTTAAGTACATAGATTACCTGACTACGCTTTTTGCTCCAACCTAGACCAAACACTGACCGAAATTGAAACGTATGAGAAGATAGAGTTGACCTAGTTTCTAACATTTGATGAGTAGTACTTATTATAAAGATGAGGTTAATTTTTTCAGAGTAATGAAAATTAGGTTTTTTTAAGTAACGGCCGTATAAATAAAAATTACGTTTGAAGGATTAAATATGTTTAATGTTCACTCAATATAGAAAAAATGCTTGCTTTAAAGTTTTGATTATCTCAGCTGAGAGGGTGGGTACTTGAACGTGAAAAGTAAATTGTGTACCTCAAGGAACCTAATGCATAGGCAATTGAGTGTGAGACATAACGGTCGGTGGGGAGTTTACAATGGCTTGCCGATAACCGCGTGCTTTAAATTCAGCATTAAATTACAATCGAGCGCGCTTGTTTCTTGACACGATTTAATGTGATTTTGGAATGCAAGTCAGTGTACCGAATACCCCTTTACAATCGTAAGGTATTTGTAAGTTCACTTTTTATGTGAACGTGTGACTTCTCTCGTTCTATTGCTACTTTTTTCTTCACATAAAAAAGAACAGGAATTTGATACATATTTGAAACAGCCATAATATACTATGATGCTAAAAAGGATATAGGTACTAAGCTTTCAACCACCACCCAATTTACAATCAATCGCTTTCATAAAAACTATTTTTTACTTCAATGGACAAATGGAACACAAAGTCGCAGGAGAATATCAACATAAAATCGAGGAAAACAAAAGACAGCCTAGGAAACCTAAAGATATAAACAGGTTTTAGTATCTATTTAGCATCCTGGGTGGGCACGGCGCGGCGGACAGCGTGAGTGCAAACTTTGGTCAGCATCCGGAAGACTAGAGAGCGTATAAACTCAATATTTATAGGCTTCTGTATGTTTCACGGTATTATAGAGCAATAGTGGATAGAGTGCTCATATATGGTACTAATTTCCATCCAATTTGTGGATCTAAAGGGTTTTAAAGTGAACCTTCTTTGCGCGCATGAAGGTAAAATTCTTACAGATGAAACGACACGAAAACGTTTCGTTTTTTATTATATAACAAGCATGCATACGAGCGTGATTTTGAAATACAGCACGGAATGTGGCATAGAAGGCATGATTGCTTAAAAAGTGGAAATTTTTACGTATCGCAAAAATACCGGTACAGAATTACACTCTTTGGCAGTTAGGCTTCAGGATTAATATGTCATTTCGATAGTCAGCGTTATTTTTAACTCTTAAAGTGCCTTTAAAGTAAGGTTACTGGGGTGAAAATCTACTGGGAAATACCATTTAGTAGTGTGCTGCGCCCAGAGATTACCATACAGATCTCTTGTCATTGACACAACTAGCCGACCTGAAAATTTAACATCCAGGTATATACTTGTTAAGCTAACTGAAAGCAATAGTTCGTTAGCGAGCCCATTCGAGAATAGTTGCAGATGTCCTCCACGTGCAATTGTAGTTAAACCAAAAAGTTACAATTTAATATATTATGTATCCTCTAATTTTATTCGCGTTCTAGTCAGATCGGGCCTGCCCACCTCGTCCGTAACTACACATCATACAAACTTAACGACTCTTTTACCGGTGCATTGAGTTATTGTGAGCGTCCTGTGGGAACTCACGCATTAATAATGGTTATAGTCCATTCTGTTGCGTCTTGTTTCGAATGTTGTGTTAAATTTTATCGATCATATAATCATTTCTTTCCATATCACTAAGTTAGAACTGTAAATGTTGAAAAAAAATCTGATGCTATTTAGAATTTTAGTATTTTTCAAGTACTGAGGATTGGACATTAATTGATATCGAAATACAAACATTTAAAAGTTTTCAGGACCGAAGCCAATGGAAATCCTTCACTGCCTACCTCTATGGGAAATAAGGTCGACTGTATAACACGTGTTAGTTATATAGTACACAAATGCATTACATATCGAATGCTTATATGTAATTGCACCCGTATTAACAGAGGTAGAACTCACACAAACTTTAGGGATGCTTACGGCATTAGTCCGCCAGCGCGGATCTCTTTCCAAAACTATTCGCAACGAAACCCACGGGACGATGCTAGTCCACCGTAGATTGAGATTAACGACATACACTCGGACCGATTATATTTGTTTACTTGTCGTGTTCAGATCAAAGATTGCGTGTATGTGTGTTTATAAAACGGGCAGCTGATGCGACCGGATATTGTGACAAACATTAAACGTTTGATATGTAGGTTAGGAAGTGTTTATAATGATACGTAACGTAGCGTCTATGTCTATTTAAGTGTATTTTTTTATTATTCGACTATGATTGCGACTCCTGCGATCCGTCCTAAGATGAACTACGAATGTCTAGAAAAAGCCTTTTTAGTCCTTCCCTCGGGGAGCACAAGGCTATAGCTGTCGGAGAACACAAACTTATCCAATGTTGCTTTGGCGTTTCGTGAATAATAAATGTATAAAGCTCAGCAACGAGACGTCCGTTGCAAACAGTACCTTCACTTTTAAGTATTTTTTAAATGTATTGCAATATACAATCGATACAAATAAATGAAATTGGAGTGTCTGTTTCTAATATTAAAATGATCACTTTTTAATTAATGCATGTGTACCAAACACCAAAACCAAATACCAAAACAACATTTTTTACAATTTTTGTGTGTCTGTCTGTCTGTCTGTTTATTCCGCCTAAACTCTGGAATGGCTGGAGCGATTTTGACGGGACTTTCACTAGCAAATATCTGATATAATAAGAAGTAACTTAGGTAGGGGTAGTAACTACTTATATTTTGAAATCATATAAAATGACGCGGAGGAAGTCGCGGGCACAGCTAGTGTTGTAGAATGTTAAATGACTTGAGGCTGGCAACAGTTATTATTATGATCATTATATTTTAGTAGGCGTTGTTGTTAACAGAAAGGTTATTTATTTAAAGTTATACTTGAGCGTCTATTTGTCTTTAAATACCATGATATAAAAATACAATCTTACTAACATCTACAGAGTTTTAAGTATATCTAAGTCCATTACGATAGACCAAAGAACAATGACGTTATATATTTCAAGGCCCGATAATCAGTCCGGAGGTGTGTGGACGTCAGGAGCGGAAATACGGCGCCCTGGGCGTCCACTTCCGGCGGATAAGTGGGCGCTCTGACCCAATTTCCGGTTTACACATTTCATAGATCCTGGCCTGGATTATTTTGTACTTGGCGTCAAGAGGTTCTATTATTTGAAGTCCGTGAAACTTGGTTTTACTCGATATGTCATAAGGTTTATTTCACTCCATTCCTTTCTTGTTATATTGAAATTCCATCCATTAAACACGATATGTACTCTGTCCAACTGGAACCAATTGTTAATGGATTAGAGAGAGTGAAAAACTCAGCGATGTAGCTATAGAAGACGTTTACTGTCAGTTAGGTTAAGTCGAGCAGTTCATATCTCCCTTCACTTGTCTTCTCAACTGTGGCATATATAGGCTGGCAATGAGTCGCTGAAGCTCCTGGTGTCGAGAATGTACATAACTGACAATGATCATATACCAACAGATGGCGTGTAGAAATAATTCTATTATCTTAACCGAGTGGATTTGCAAAATCAAATTAATAAACCAATATTATAAATGCCTAATTGTTCAGTCGTTTGCATGCAAATCAAAATCCAAACATTACGTAGCATTTTTTGAAGTTATGGAGCGAACGAACGTTCGAAATTCAATTTCAAAATACGTTGGAACTCTTCAGTATGTGAAGCGTGCCACTCCAGGTGATGGTCGGTGATCACCATTAATATAATTTCATCCAAACGTGAATCCATTAGGAGCGTCATAACAAAACTTTAACGACACTCGCCGCGCACCGAGCACGCGTGACGGCGCTCTCTTTGATCTTCGCTCCACAGATTATTAATACAACAGATACACAATAAAATATGGTAACGATTACTTTAATATGACCGACATTTTTTAGATGTATAATTTATTCCCCACTTTAAAGAATGCTATACAGATCTGTGTCTTTTTGTTAATTTGTTGATATTTATTATAAAATACCTTTTTATTTATTAAATAGAACTAGCCATGAGGCGGCCGCTCAGCTGATGATAAAATTAAATGGTAACTGCAGTTTAAAGACATTTGTGATTATTCTCCGAAGTTCTTGTTAAGATCGGTTAGAAGCACGCAATTATCATTCTTAGTTTTTTAATATATAGTTTACCTTTCGCTATTTTACTACTAAGGTTAATTTAGGTACATAAATTATATAGTCGTATATACAGTGACCCCTTTTTACCGCAGTAGAAGACAGTATCCAAAGTTTTCCCCAAACTATGGCGTTAACAAACTTCTATCTCTTATCTTTTATCAGGGGTATTATTAATTGTTATGATAGATATATTACATGTCATATACGGAAAACTTTATAGACAAAGAAATTTCGCGTACGCATAATATACCTACATCAGTCGGAGTGTCGTATCTGCTTGGATTTGTTTATCTATGATGGTACTGTAAAGACCCGACATTTAGCCCACTACCAACCTTGAAATAAGAAGTGCCAATAAATTTTACCCGTTTCTTTTAAAATAATATCACACTTCAATTAGAAACGTATAAACTGAATTAACATAAAATTACTTAAAATTGAAAAGGTGATAATTGTGTTTAGTTTTGCGAGTCGTCAACGTTACATTAGCCACATCATTATTGGAGGAAAATCTTCTTTAGCGAAGTCTACACATACATTAGGTTGTAATTTGTCTATATTGATAAGTGCATTAATTGTTATTGGAAAGCATTACATTAATAATACTGTAAGGTCACTGTCAAATGAGTAAGGAACAAGTCAATTACAAGTTAAGCAGCTTGCGCGAGGCCGCTCGTGGTACCTGACTTGGCCGCAGTAACTCATCAGCTACGCAGTAATTAACGGACGGCTTTCATTAGCCGTTCAGACTGGGACACCTCTAATTTGAGGTTTATTTCATTAGAATTTGATCGTCGCATTTAATGAATTTCACATTTTGTGTCGGTGTCGGTGTCTGATTTGACTAAAATACATGTGTGTATGAAATTCCAGTGTGCGTGTGTTCGTAACTCTTCTCCGCTTGACCGAATTTCATTTGGCTGTCTCTTGGATGGTTTCTTAGGATAGTTCTTCTAATGGACGATTTGATTTGGTGCTGGTTCGTTTCCAACATACAATAGAAAACAGTCGAACACAATATCGCTATTTTATACATGCAAGTACCTACACGAGGACGAAGCCACGGCTAGGAGGTGAAAGAATTAGAAAATCATTTATTTGGTCATTACTAAGTTGTCAGGCGATTCGTTGCGGGCTGGAGTTTAGAGAGCAATTGTGGCTACTTACAAATTTGGAATCTTAATCGTTACGTTATCATTAGATTAAACTGGCCTCGTAGTCGATTGGTTAGAGACCCTGACTGCAAAATCGGAGGCCGTGGGTTCGATTCCCACCCTGGACAAACATTTGTGTGATGAGCACATTTGTCTGTTCTGTGTCTGGTCGTAATAAAAATATCTATATAAGTAAAGTATCGTACGTGTATATGTATGTTTATCATTGTCCGGTTACCTTAACACAGGCATTAAATTGTCTAATTTGAAATCGGATAACCTTGTGTGGAATTGTCCCCAGATATTATATTATTATTATTTGTCATTAAAACAATAAACCTCTCAATATGAACACGGCCCAGTAAAGGGGTGTTATAATGAGTATCGGGGCGACAGGCTACTAATTGCGATGATGGAGCGACCTGAGATCGGCGTCATTCGTCACGGGATCCGCTCTGATTTGGACTAATAACTTCATTTAGAACCATGTCCACAGAGAGCTCTTGATAAAAAGCCCACAGTAATAAATAAAAATTATTTTGGCATATTTGAATTTGAAAAGGCATATAAGAATTGAGTAAGAATATTCTTCCAAATTCCATGTAAAAATATGTATTAAATTGTTTTCAATAGGAAATGCTGGAGGGCATCGGCTGGGTAGTGCGTGGGAGAAGTTTAAAATTTTCCCCGTTTATAACATAGGAACCATTCATGCAGCTTATAAAAATCTTTTCCTGGTCCAATGGGCGTAATTAAAACTCGGACAAAGGAAAAGAATAGGTGTGTGGAAACAATGGGCGACCGCGGGCGCTAGGCGCCTCAATCTGTCTCGCGTGTCAGCTGCCAGTGTCGGAGTGTCGCGCTGACAGGTGTCAGGTGTCTGCGCGGATTGTGCGACACCTGCGGAGGGATATTAAAATGGCGCTTTGTTTGAACACTTTGATCTTGCCTGACTTCGTGCTATTGTTTGCGGTGGGAAGGCCAAAATTCATTGTTCGTTGAACCCCTGCATTCGTTGAGTATTGGAATAAAGTGCAGCTATATTTACTAGTACACGGCTGTGCATCAGACCTATCAAACTTAAACAGACGATTAGTAAAACTGTACTAATATGTATGTGAAAATATATTAACTGCACCTTGACAATAGGGTGCGGTTATACACATACTACCAATACTAACGCCGGTTTTCATTGTAGATATTTTTGTGAAACTAAATTTGTAAATGTTTATGTATCTAAATTTGTAAATTTGTAAATGTAGATGCCGCTTAAGCGGGAGTGTCCTTTTGACTTCAAAAAATAAATAATTCTAATTTATACCCCATCAAAAATATCACTGTAGATAATTTAAAAGTAAAGCATCAAGATTCACCGCGTTCACACCTCGACACTTTAAAATATAAAAAGTCGGTAACAAAATAAATGTAGTCCGTGCGTCCGCGTAGTTAATTAAAATGGATTTATGTTTCCTGCATCGCGAATTTTTCTGTGTAGGTGTCGCCGAATATGTTTTGTAATTAGAATTTCCGTGATACCTAAGAGAATTATTAGTTTGAGAAGAAAGTGATAATTCAGCAGGTTGTCATATTTTTCTTTTAATTGATTGCCGCATTTTGTTTTTAGAATTAGCTACGTGTTAATTTCAATATGTTTGCAGCGACAGTCCGATGGTTGTTATTTTATTTTGCCACTTCGTGGGTCTGCGGTTTGAATCCTAGCATGCACTTCAGATTTTATAAGCCTTCTATAACAATAAGGTAAATATTGTGAGTAATTTTACAGCCTCAGATTTGTCCATAAATTTCTTTGACTCCTGCGAAATCCGCTAACCCATGTTCGGTCTGCAAAATTGACATGAATTATAAACCTCGCGTATTGTTCCATTGTTGGATACGAGTCGTTTCTCAGAGTAAGAAGGCTAAAGCGCTAGTGATGGCCTAATGATTTTAATTGACTTCGATGGGTCTGGTTTCAAATCGAAGCATATTTCGATTTTTTAAGTTTGAAAATGTACGTAACTTTGTAAAGTCCGAGGTGCTTACCAGGATTTGAACCCAGATCCCCTGAGCGAAAAACTTAATTTGGCACCAGTAGCTTATCACTGCAATTTCAATAACCTATTACCTGACGTTACTTATTATTTATTTACTTATTAACAAAACTATCAATATGTATATTTCAATACGTGTTGTATTATACGAACGGATATTGAAAATAGTTTTAATGAAATACGGATAATGCATAAGCGCCTTCGTACACGTAAGTGTTAGTTAACGGCAACATTGTGAGATCCAAATGCACATTATTGACGTAACACACTAAACAAATGAATGAGCTAGCCGCGTATAGCGCGCCGCTCGCTTGCCAAGCATTGTTGGCAGCGGGCCGCTTTTTTCCCAACGTCTACCGACGGCGTCTCAGGTAATTCGTCCATAACGTTGTTTGAGCGACCCGTTGTTTATTGGGACATTTTATTATTAAAAACTTGAAGAATGCCGCTAGCGATCCAGTAAATTATGGCCGGCAGTTGCTTCGCTTTAATATGTAGGTGTAAGTAATTAATTATGGAGGTGTTATTTTTGTGGTTAACACGGAGTAACGTATGTTTTTGTCATAAAGTAGGCTTACGCGCGTCCACGTAGAGCTTGTTCGCTGTTTTCGCAATAATAAATATTGATAATTCACCTGAAACAAACGATTTTTCGCAGTAGTCGATATTATAGAATATTTACGAGAGATAATTCAGGTGAAAGAATTTTGAACATTCCTGCAAAAGTCATTTCATATGTCTAAAGAAAATTTAATGCCTCGAACGCGTTCCAAGCGTGCAATAATCGAAGAATGTGACCCTCCGGCACAGCGAGGTGAACGAACAAGATTATATGAAACGCAGTAAGACAGAAATAGTAAGTATTACGAGATTTAAGCGAATATAATATTTTACAGTCCAACAATCGGCTTAGTGATGCGAATTTTTCAGAGTTCTAACAAGTAGGTCTTGTACCGAAATCTTCGTACAGAACCAAGGACTATTTAAACACGTTTACTTACTCAGTGATAGTTTTCGTATAAATAATCAGTTATTATTAAATGTCCATGTTATCTATGATGTGGAAATGTTAATATCAGTTATCTAAACTGGTTGCAAATTCTAAGAGGATATCAAATTATGATTGCGTCGAGGGTCGCATGACGCGGCCGCACTGATCTCGTGACGCACTCACGGTTTTAAGGTGCATACTTGTACACAGATAAACTAACAGAAATTCGAAGTTTATACCTTGAAAAATTTAAACTTATTACGACTTCAGTGAATTGCATTCGTCTGTTGAAATTGATGAAATCTTTTGTAATGTGATGTGATGTTTTATCATTATTTTTTTCAGTATAATTACACCTGTGTTTGTCTTAGATCTCTTCTGATGGTAAGCGAGGTGTAGAATAGGATGTAGCAGACTTGCCTAAAAGCTTACTTCACTCGTATCTTTAAAAATCCCAAGTTACAGGTAAGATATTATTATTAAATCCAAACACACAGAATAAACAAATATGTTCACACATAAATATTTGTTCTGTTTAACTGTATGCATGAAGAGAGTGATGAATGTAGACGAGGCGCGTCAGGTTTGCAAGGACAGAGATATTTGGCACTCGGTGCTTTCTGCCTACGCCGTTACGGACCTGGCGTGACGGTCTGTACGTATGTACAGTTAGCAGTTTCACTATTTTTAGTGGATCATCAAATATAGGTGGAGTTTATCTTGCCCGCTTGATAATGATATACTGTGTGCGCCGATTTTCATACCTCTGTAATTTTTTGTGGTGGTGTACTACACTCCTCTGCGTGCCCTTTAGGGGATTACAGGCGTGATGTTATGTTGTAATTTTTTTTAATCTCTCACCGGGGTAGATATTAGCCTATGTTGATCAGGAATGAAATGCTTGCCCATTAGTAAAAAAATATTTAGAAACGATTACCCAGTGACAAAAATTGTCCGTAACAAATTAAAATGAGTATGTGATGTTAAGAATCATAATAATATTTATTTAAAATCTTTATAACATACCATTACATGACAGATTAGCTCAAATATTTCTCAAGTTATACCTAGTACATAAAAAGTGTTTATATTACTTTAGAACTTATTTCATTGACTGTTTGATACATTCAAGCAATGATTGAACCACTGAAGCTTTGTATATATACATATATACATAAGTGTAACAACCGAACACGTGTACATTTGATTCCTCATTTGTCAGCCATCGATTTGCCTACAGGCGCGCCAATTATTCATGTCACAGGGTAACTGTAGGAGAGCTCAAGTACCCCAATACACGTGCCATCTATTGATTTCGACGTTTGATGTTTACTTGTGAGACGGTGGAATTTTCCTTAGCAATGCTAACATGAATATTTTTGTTCCACGAATACTGCCTCGCTCTGGAATCTTCCAGACTGTTCTGCTTCCCCGTTAGTCGTAATGTCCCGTTGTGTAGAATAACCAGATTGTCTAATTTATCCAAGTCTTTTGATATTGATATATTCTATCACAGTGAACAGAAATCTAAACAAAATTGTTACATACATACATACCGTCACGCCAGGTCCCTAACGAGGTAGGCAGAAAGCACCGAGTGCCAAACATCTCTGTCCTTGCAAACCTGACGCGCCTCGTCTACATTCATTGCTCTCTCTCTTACAATTTATGATGTAAAAAAGATAATATTATTATAAACACTCATAAATATACCGGTAAAGTCCGCTGAGAAATAAATATTTGTATAGCTTAAACATTCTGATCCAATTTTGTGTTTGTTTTTAAGCATTCTGAGGTGAAAATGCGACATTTCTACACAACACTATCAACGCGTTCTGTGATCTGAACTGTAAACTCATGTCGTGTCTCATATTCAAATAGTGTAGGGGCTAACGAACTGAGCGAGGAGGGAACTCTTGTAAGAAATATCAACACTACGCAACTGTATAGGGGCGTGCTCGCAGTAACGTTTGCTTATGATTAATATGTCGAAGACACTTTGACAATCATTGATGGTCAACTATAATGATATATAGTCAATACATACTGATTCTTAAGCGACTCAAATGGGATGTAAGGGTGATACATTGATTTGCGAATAAGACAGCGAGGTTAGGATACAATTCTGTCCTTAAAATTGCACTGCGGTATTCCTCATTAACATTTCCTTAAACAAAGAAAAGCCCTCGACCAGCAGGTATGCGGAAAAACCAATATAGTACTGAATGGCGGGAAAGTGGAAAAGAAGTTAAGAGGTGTCTATTTGTCACGTTCCTTCCTGAATAACGCTCTGCTTTCCAATTAAGGGTAAGCGCTCTCTTTGTTTATCTTAAATTGCGAGAAAATCTCACTCAAATTATCGAGCTAAAGGACGAAGGGGAGACTGGTGCCCCGCGGAACATAACTTTTGTTTCGGGATAAAAAGTTGCCTATCTGATGTTGACGGACGGGCGTGGGGAATTTTTAATAAGCGAAAAATTTAATGAGGGAATCTACCGCTTTTTTCTCCTGTCAGCTGTGTGGATCTTGAAGTGAGCAGTGCTTAGCAAGTGATTCATTAATTGACGGTTTGAAGGCATTCCTTTATCTAATTATTCTAGTTA
>DWDX01003723.1:0-12687 GCA_018245675.1 Agara michaeli
ATTTCACCAGTTACGTTTAAGTCCCACAATGGAATAGGTGGTGAGCCTATTGCCATGCACCGGGCACACATCCAGACACCGAGTCACTGCCAGAAATTCTAAATTAGAAAAATCCAACAGTACCCAACCCGGGATTTGAACCCAGGCTCTCCCGATCGGCGGTCGCGCTAGCAACCGCCCGACCAACGAGGCAGTCACAAATATGTTTATATTATAAAATATCGTACCCATTAATATGTTGTACGCGGCCGATGCACGTAGAGAAGCAGTAGTTATACGCAATCATCATGGACGGATACAAGCTTTGGAAGTCCAGCACTATGACGGGATCGGTGTAAAATCGAGACTCTGTAAGAAATTGCATCTGTTATGTTAATCGGTTTATCTACAGTAGTAACATTATCTTTTTACGTCCACTGCTGGGCTAAAGAGATAGACTCCAGGAGATTCCTGTGAGGATTAATGGAGATGCAGTTTAATGGTGAAACTATATATCAGATATTTTTAAACCCGAACCGACAGCTTAACGTGCCTCACGAAAGTAATCATTTCTAATGTGATAGAGTTAAAAAGAAATCATACATTATTAAATGATCCTTCGAGCCGGATACGTATTTTTCAAAGAAACTCTAGACCAATGAAATTCAAAAACTCCGATCAATATTAGAAACTTAGAAGTGGATTTATTTTAAAATTAACTAACAAATAGTGTCTAGTCCCTTTTACCTGGTTCAAATATGAGCGGCAAACATTCCGGTGCACGCATCGCGGCTCTCTGTTTGACGGTGGGCGACAGAGCCACCAAGTTCAGGGGCCTCGCCGCCCGCAACATCAGCGACTCCACCCGGAACTGGGATCCCCTCGACAGCACCTCCCACCACTGCAGACCGAAGAGTCTCGCCAGCTCTGAAGTACGATCTATACAAATAAAAAAAACATTTATCGTCATTGCCAAAAATTTTCGTTGTTACATTAATTATTATTAATGGATTACAGGAAATCTAAAACATTACGTGAAAGTTTTCAAATAACTTTCATATATAGCACAGGTAATAAAGGATTGAGTTTATAAATAGACAATCACATCGTTAAGACTGCTATAATACACAAGCAATATTTGTTGATTTGGAGTGCGATCTTTACATAATTAGTGGAAAAGAAACAGAATTTATTTTAAATAACTGAAGTACGTATATTTAACGAAATTACTTATAATATCGAGCTTTTCCAACATTCGCACGGTACCCGACAATTTAGTCAAGTAATATTCCACAGTTATCCATCTCAACATTCGGGATTCATTGCTCCACCATCCCCCCAGCTGGCTGTAGCTGTACTTCGGCACCCTCTCCTTCAATATCTCGAACATGCAGCTCTCAAAACTGTAACTGGACAGCGCCAGCTCGTAACGAAACAACCGCCACGCGTTGAAAGTGATCCGCCCAATTATTTTCCCTTCAAATTCGTTGTCATCCGTTTTCCATCTCTTCTGTCGATGCTTTTCTGTTACCCTTGATATTTCCTTGACTATTTCTAAACCCAATACTTGTGCTCTCTCTAATAGGTAGCCCCACGAATTCATTTCAATTTCATAGCCGCACATGATGTCCGGGTCGTGTTCTTGTACCAGTTTAATGAGTTCTTCAAATATTTTCGTCTCACTGTCCACATATGTCACGTGGGCATTGATAGCACACCTGTCTAGAAACCTAGTTGGGCTCCCCTCATCGACCACTAAGATTTGTGTGAAGTATCGTTTAAGAAAATGATTTGACGGTGAATCATTTGTGACGGTTACAAATATAGCTTGAATAGCATCAAACGCTGGATCTGGGTATAATTCGCCTCTTACTGGTGTGTGTACTTCCACAAGCATTAAAGTAAGAAAGTCTGTCTGCAAAAGAAAATGCATTACCTTGAATATCTTAATAGAACATTTAAAAAACATCAAAGACATATCAACTTACCTCGACTGCAGATGCTTCAATCGATCCTTCTTTCTGACTTTCGCTATTTCCAAAGCAAAGGAATGATCCATCCGGTTGCATAGACACTTGAAGTGTATTATTTATATTGATCTTATCCTGAAAATATTCAATATAATTTTTTATAAGTAAACCCTAAATGCCAGTGTTAGGAATCAGAAAAAAAAAACAACATTTATTGCACACATACAGGAGATTCGCTTCGAAGTGTCCTCACGCCGTTTACGTCACGCCTTATACTGCGATGTGATTCACGGTAAACTATTTCACGTTTTCATCTAACAATTCTCTCTCTACAATTGACATGTAACACAAGAATATATTACTATAGTTAGCACTCACCTTATCACTTGATTCCAAACTTATACTACTATTTATCTCATCTTCAATTAATCCTATTGCTTGAGAACTATCCATTTCGTCTAAGTTTTTACTTACTTCTTCTATTTCTATGTTGGTTTTATCTGTATCCTTTGAAGTTTCTTTTTGTTTGTGCTCAATATATTTTCTTATATCTAAAGTAGTCGGAGGTCGTTTTACGGGGTGTATTATATACTCCTTGTTACTTGCTAGCAATTGTATTAAATCCTCTGGTTTAGTCGGTTCCTGTAATATTTCATTGTTTTGTAAGAACAATAATTGTCGCCATTCTTCGATACTAGTTGTGTTTAATACATTCTCAAATGGTTTCTGGTCTTTTGCAAGTTGACTATGTACTTTCAATATCATTTGACCTATCTCTACTTTATCACCGGCATCTTTATGATCGGAATAGTAGGGTAGTGGGTTTCTTATGTTAGGTATCAAATACTTGTCTAATGTAGACGTTACATAAAGTTTACTTGGAGGTTTTATTGCAGGTGACAATATTATATTGGAAATATCTTTATTCTTCTGTATTGGACATTGCTTATGATCAGGCATTTCATCTAAATTCATGCGATTTATAACTGGATTACTGATTTCTTCTTTAATGTTTACTGTAAAACCCGATTGCATGTTATGTTCGTCGAGTGATTCGTCTACTGAGATATCGTTTTCATTTTGAGCTTTTTCTATTGAACAATCAAATAATTTTGAGGCATTATAGAAACTTTGTATGCCTAAATCTTCGTTTTCAGGAGATGACTCAAATGAGTCACTCAGAAAAACGTGTGGCGATTGTTTTTTTACTTCAATGAGGTTATTATTAGATGGACCAGCTATAGGTTCGTATTCGTTTTTGAAGTCGTATGATACAACTGGTCCTACATGGAGAATTCCATTATTTTGACTAAATTTTTCAACTAAACTGACTAGTGACTGCTTTTCAAAATATTCATTGTGTATTCTATTCATAGATAAATGTTTATTATCTTCTTCATTATTTACAGACCCATCTATAATATCTATTGATTCATTAATTCCATCTTCAATATCAGTTTCGCTCTGTTTAACCTCATTCACTTCACGTCTAAACTCTAATAAAAAATTTTTACTTAGAGTTTCTTTCCTTTTCAAATCTGTTTTTTTCCTAGTCTTAGGTTTCGACAATCCAACCTTGAACGATCCCATTTTTCTTTTACTTACTTTTTTGGGGCCTGTAACAAAAAAATCACTTATAAAACAAACTAATTAATACCCAACAGCCAAATATCTGACATGATCTTACATTCTTCGTCGCATGACCCATCTAACTGTGGTATAATAGCACCATCCCAAAACGATTCATTCCATGTCGGCGAATCTTCATCATGATTATTGCTGAAATCAAAAGCTGCAAATTCAACAATATAGACTTTATAAATACCGCAACTTATATTATTATAAGCATTACATTACTATTAACGTAAATCATACCCTTTTGTATCATCCAAACACACAGCTTCTTCGTCGAAAACCTGTGAATATTCGGCATCATCTAATGCTACATCTTCTTCTTCCGCAGCATTGGCCGGAGTACCCATAATGCTATCGTCTTCCACAGGTCTTTCATCTAAATCTTGTAACATGTCTACAAGCTCTAAGTCTTCTGAATCCACTGTTGAATAAGGTTTGTCGTACATGTCAATACAAGATAACAAAATAAGTAACAACAACAAAATATTTTATTTATTTAAAAATTACCAACTTGGGACTTGACTGTAATGTAAACAAAAACTGCTATTCAATGCTATATCTTCGTTGACTATTGTACTATCTATATCATCGGGAATTAGATGTCTATCCATATTTCTGTTATCTGTACCATCTCTAATTATTTTGTTTGCACTTAAATTGAATATACTCTCTGCTAAATGAGTGGTAACATCAGTAGCATTAAATAATTGAGAATTTTCCTTGGTTTCAGCTGGATAGTGAATAACTTCCAGATTTTTAATATCTTCCACTTTCACATTTACAGGCTTGTCTATTAAATCAGATATCCTTAATAAGAACATATTTTCGAATTTGTAGTGTGATTCAGTTTCATCAATATTTATTCTGCCTTGAGACAGAGATTTTGAGGCCATTGTTATATTTAATTGCTTTCGTCTTTCTATCTCTTGGTGCCATACTTCTTCTAATCCGGGATTTTCGATACCATCTCCTTTACTTACTCTTTGCCTGTTGATAATGTGTGATGCAAGGCAATCTGCTTCATAAAAGCAAATACTTTCAGGCTTCAGGCTAAACTCGTCTGGATTGTCACAAGTCTCATTGCTCTTTTGAGTTAGGTTGGATTTACGAAATTTTACCTTTTGCAGATCAATGTTGCTCATCCCGAAAAGATTAAAATCAATAAAGAATTGTAAGGTAAAATTGAGGTGAGATTCATGGGGTTGAAGAGTTTGGCCCAAAATAGCGCCATTACTGCACAACTCTACAGCTTGTTTAATCAGCCCTGGGCTGTAGAGAAATATTTTTAAATAGAGATGTTCTGTATCATGGAATCCATAGAAAGGTCTGAAAAGATAAAGCTGTTATGCCATTATGATTCACAAGCATTATGTTCACCATAAAACAATCACAATTGACACATTATAACAAAGCTTTGTATAGGTAGAAACTAGAATTTATATAATCGTAAAAACAAACTTTAACAACCAGTAGGCATAATTAATCTGAAACACAATAATATGGTCTACATGTAAATACAATACTTTAAATAATGACTAACAAGTTGGGATAGAATGATATTATGAATCACGAAGTTGTACTTACAATCCTTTTACAAGAGATATTTTGTATACATGCTGATTTGCTGAAGAGGCTTGCTTAAGTGCAATGTTAAGAGCTTTATCCAAGCTTGTAGCAATCTGGAATTTGAATATTAAAAGAATCCATCTATTAAATGTTGTTTCAGTGTAACAATACCACACTAGGTCCCTAAGGGGGTGGACAGAAAGGACTGAGTGCCAGGTATTCTATAATTACATGCCAGACATTCTTGTTCATCTTCTTGTTCTATGTATATCATTCTAACATATTCCTTATTCACTTTCCACATTTCAAAATCGTTACTTACTTGATACAAAAACTGAGGCACTGGGTGTGATGTAGGGCATGGTACATAAAAATATGGGAAAACACCATGAATATGAAGACATGCCTTCCGCCCGTTGGGTGTGGAACCAAATATCCTTAAAACCGGTACCTTCAAAGGATAATGTTATATTATAGTTTTATACAATATGTGATACAAGTTTAACAAACATATTGGTGGACTTCAGACATAGGTCTTTAGATCTTATTTATGATCTGTGATTTGTCTAGTATAAGAATGGGACTATACTAATTTTAATCACCTTATTCTAAGAGGAGTATTTCATGCCAAGTATTCCACAATCTCTATTAAACTTTCCCATTTATTATAATGAGTGAGGCCAATTATGTATCTATCTACAATTTAAAGTTCTTATTATAATATCTAGATGGTTCCCACCTGTTTAATATTAGAACCACGGAATTCTGAGTATACGACATCAATTCCTGGAATGGGTTTTGTGAGATAATGATCGCAGACCACAATACGAACAGAAAACTCTGGGGTCACTTGCAGAGAACCTACAAATTTATTGTATTAATAGTCTTGTAATAAATAACTTAACAGCACAAAATCGAACTTTTTTTTTTTGGTTATTAAGTCTTACTTTTGGTATCCGAGTGTTTGAATGAATTTAAGTCTGAGCACTGGAAAGTATTTTCCATATTATGAATATATTGTTATTAGGCGTCTTCGCTTTTATTCACATATAAATGAAAGCTCACTTGGACTACCAGTTTGTTTTACTCAAGCCTAAATTCTTTGGTGTTTCAATACGTCGTTTTAGCGAATTTGCAATCGAAATACATAACCTAATTTATTAATGTGCATAACTATATTAAAATAACTTTGGTAGTACTTGAGAAAGGATGGTATGTATAGGATTTAAACTATATCTATGGAATATTATTGAATAGTGTTTAGAAATTAAATGCTTTCAACGATACTTTTGTTAAATAATAAATAATGTAAATTGCATTGTGAACTGTAATGTGATAACAGTAGGTTGTAAACAACAACGAATTGTCATGTGACCTACCTGTCAGTCTTATTCAAAGTTTTTAAATGCATTGCTTCAGCCCAACAGATACTATTGTTAAAAGATGTTAACAATAATGTTGCTAGTAAAATCACTATCGCCTTACATTTAATTTAAGTTGTAGGGTTACTTATGAACCGAAATAACTCGCAGATAGACAGGCCATTGTTTTTTAAAATACAGTCATTAGCTGGTTTGTTCCCAAAAAAATGCGAGTTGTCTCTGGTGCTGTCATAGATAAGAGTATGTTAGTAGCCAATAGCCGTTTAGCCATTTTTATTCTATGTATTTGTAATGTAGGTATAGGTAATCGTTTCGTCTGCTGTAATCTGTATCATACTTATTTATCGAGATAAAATATTACTTGGATGAACTGGAATAATTAATTAATTAAATATCTACATCAGTAAAATGTGATTACTGATTAAAACGCTTAATGGCATCACATAAAATGGTATTTAATATCAATAGTAAAAATGGTTTCTTTTGAAGTGGAATATTACGAAGAAAAATCTGCAAATAGATAAATTTAAAGATGAATAGTGATCGCTATAAGAAGATGGATGATATGGAAAGATACTTACAAAAGCTTATAATTCAGCGAAATATTAGGGAGCAGATCGTAAGTTCGATAATTCAACAAATTATTGTTAAAGTTCAATGTAGCGAACATTTTTATATTGCAAAAGAATGATAAGCCTGGAAAATGTTCTAATAATTGAATATTACAGAAACTGTGAAGCTATACTTTTGTATCAACATAAAGATAAGTTTTCATCTAGTTTCTTGTCACAGGAACACATTTATGCTTTTACCGATTTCTATACTATGTAATAAAGTAAGAGTAGGATTTAATGTAATTACAATTTGTTTTAGATGTTTCTTCTGCTGTTTATACTGTTGTATATAGTTGCTTTTATAATAATCTTGAAGTATCAGGAACGTTACAATGAGTATTCTATAATTGATGAGGATGAAGCCAATATTTATTATACAGTAATGTGGGTATGCATTGTTACCCTAGCTATTGTGTGGCTGTCGGGAAACATGCTGCCTTTAAGGGTAAGCAGATTGAACAGTCAAGGAACACATTATTTAAAAACAAATATTTTCTGTGAATGGCCTGTCCTGTTTTTTTGTTTATCATAATCCTTTTTGGTTCTTTCAGTTAATAAATCCTTTTCATCCCAAGATGCCTATTCCTCTGTTAAATGTAGAATATTGCATGACTGATTGTCTTAGGTGCTAAAAGAACTACAATGTCTCTTTCAAAAGAAAAAGTTCCTTATTCCTTAGGTAATGATGTATTTTTTTTTTGTTGAGATACATTTGTTTATTAGATAACTTGTATGTAAATGATTAATTAAAATATGGATATATAAAGTTATATTGTAGACAGTAATAATATATGTAAATAGCCATGTTATTAAGAGGTTGGATCTATTTCAGGCGATTTTTTGGTAGAGACAAGAATGAAAAAGGTTGGAGTATACAAAAACAGAATAGACAAGAAATAATAACTTGCTACATGTAGTATTATGACAATAGTCTAAGAGGAAAAATCATTGAGGTAAATAGACAAAGATGCAGAAGGTTTGTTAAGAAAACACAAAAGTAGAGACCAAGCTAAGATTCTCTACTGGCAGCAAGAAGATTAGCTATTTCCTACTTTGGCAATTAGCACATTAAATTTAATGATCATCTTTTTTGTATTTGCAGGTTCATTCATATCAAAAAGATCAGTGATGGAATAATAAAATCAGTCCAATCAACGTGAGATAGAAGCCATATATGTTTACAGCATAAACTGTTATTAGCAAATCTTGCAATGATTTCCGATTTGCAGGTGTTTCATATCTATATGGAAGAGAGAAGAAATGTGATTGCGTTTGAAATTTATGTGTGAGACAAAAGGGGAGCGTGGGTACAATGTGAATACTGTGACTGTTTGATTGATTCTTCCAGAATGGAATTCTTCAGTGATTCATCGGGTTCATCTGAGTGGATTTTTAAAAAATGAAAGAAAAAATTGTTGTTGTTCTACATGGAAAACTTCTACTGTGAATTGAACAATCTTTTCATATTCCTTGTTACCCATGAATACTATTATTTTTAAGTAGACATGGTAGGAATAAGTAAACTTTTTGACATTCCTCATTAATCACAGGCAAATTCTATACATATGTGTATCCAAATAACACGATTTTTTAATGTTACATTATATGTAATATAAAAATCTAAATAAAATAGTAACTTTGGTTGTTTTATCATGAAATATCTAGTTGTTTCTCAGTGCTTTTTTAAATGTTATATTGCAAATTTATTCGCTCCACATATTAAGCAGCTTACAATTGGGTGCTAATCTATTTTTGTCTGCTTGTATGTGTCATATGTATCTGTTATGTAACAATATATCGTTATTTAACTATTTTTTTTATATTCACAGTTTTATATTTTTTAAATGTTTGGATAAGTAATATAGATAATAAAGTATAATGTGTGATCTAAACTGTAACTGTTAGAAAAATGAACCTAAAACATCAAATTGCTCAGCTGTATTCAATTTTACCTAACGCTGCATTTAAATAGTTATTTATGTATGTTGTAGTATACTATGTGGTGAGCTCCACAGCAAGATAACAGATATGTAATTAGATAGATCATACTTGATGCTTGAATTTAAATTTATTTTGTGTCTAAAAACATCGTTGACACTTTTTGTTTAATTATTATGCTCATTATAGTTAAGGTTTATATACTAGTCACAATCACAAATATATCTTAAGCTGTAATTTTTTGGACCTTGTTCCTTAATTTATAAATTGTATATAGACACAAAAGATCAGTGGAAAATAAAGACATGCATTTTATATTGCTTTTTCAATTGTATGAAAGTATTTTTTTTGCTGCTGGAAAAGGGTCTTCTCTCTTAGTGAGATGGTAAAACATATTTTTGCAAAATTATTTCTTTAGTGCTCGGTTACACATTCAGAAAACAACCTCAGATATGATTAAAAAACAACATAATGCTTACCTACAACATTTGATTAAGTGAATATTTTTGGGGCACTATGTATCTTTTCATTTTTATGTTAACTTGTTTAGTTAATAATGAAATAAACCATTCAGCGGGTATTTCATTTATATAAACTTATTTCGGAAAAGTGATAGTCAAATATTGCCGCCTAAACCTAAAGTATGCTCTACACATACCTGTTTCTATATATTGTCTATGATACTGTACATCTTAAACTTTTGAATTGGTTATAAAATATTTCTTCCTTATCTATTTATTGTACTCTACTACGCATTAGATTTGTTGGCGAAAAAAACCTATGCTTAAGAAGGCTATGCCACAAATGCTAAAATAAGATTTAAAAGTTTACAGTCTCTTTTATGCACAACATGCTACAGTTACAAATTTTATACGTCATAACATAATTAAACGATGCATGACAGATATTTATTCAGTAGACAGTAGACAGAACTTTAAAGTTTATCGTTATCGATCGTTTAGTTTATCGTTAGGCATCAAAAGAATTTTTTAAAGAATATTTTTGAACAGATTGATTAAATTTTTTGACAGCATTGGTAAAACAGATAAAATATCTGCTGTGTTTTATAAAGTCTGTGCTTATATGTCTATGATGTGACTGTGTCTCAAATATTTCAGCTGTTCTGTTCTGGTATACAAAAATTAGTCGTGTTTTTAATTCATTCGTCGAATCATTGTGCTTTTGTAAATAATGACTGCAATACCAAAATTTTATTTTTATGTTACTGGTGGACCGGTGGAATATTAGAAAAAACCTTAACTGACTTTATAATTTAAATAATGTTATAATTGGTGAAAATGCTGTGTTGTTTTAAAGTGGATCTGGGAGTAGTACGAAGAAACATTTACAAATAGGTAAATGTAAATCTGATGGTGGACGATGGATGATGAGGAAACAGATTTGCGGGAGCAAATATTTCATAACAATGTTAGGGAGCAAGTCGTAAGTAATGACGATGAGTATTGTGTGCCTTTGATTGTTATATACTGTTAATGTGATAATAGTAAAAGAAACAAAATACTTTTAGATTTTTCTGCTCCTGTTTATCCTGCTGTATTTATTCTCGTTCATGTTAATCGAGAAATTTCGGCGCCGAGACAGCGAGGACTTCTTCACTGCAGATGAGGATGAAGTCAAAGTGTACCGCATCAGTCTTTGGCTGTGCACCTTTGCGTTAGCTGTTTCGCTGGGTTCGGCACTCTTGCTGCCCGTGTCAATAGTCAGCAATGAAGTGCTCATATTGTACCCAAATAGCTATTATGTCAAGTGGCTAAACAGTTCTCTCATACAAGGTAAAGTCTAACTCACAATATGTTTTTAAATTTCAATATTTTAAAATGAATTAGAAATCTGTTCAGGAACGAACAAAATGTTAAATGTACAACAGTATTGTTATCAATATATTTTACCTCATAATAACAATCAGGCTGTTTACAAAAAGAAAAAATACCAATGATAATGTATGTTAATACTTTCAAATTGTGCAGTAAATGAAATATTCAAATTTTGCATAAATTTTAGTACAATACTTTAATATACTATGTGGAACCTTTGTTGTTGCAGGGCTCTGGAATCATGTGTTCCTTTTCTCAAACCTATCACTCTTTGTGTTTCTACCGTTTGCCTACCTTTTCTCGGAATCCTCTGGGTTCCCAGGATGTCGTGGGCTGCGGGGAAGAGTGTATGAAACTTTTATAGTGTTAGCACTGCTTGGTGTGGCCATGCTAGGCCTGGCTTATGTTATATCTGCATGGTTGGATGGAGATCGGGCCAGTATTGATGCTTTGCTTAGTGAGTACAAAAATGTTTTTTTTTACAAGTAATAGTAGGTAAAGCGCACAGCCAGGTGAGACAACGAATATAAGCAGATTGGTTGATATTCAGCATATTAAAATGTTTGTACAGATGTTATTACTTATATGAAGATATGAAATATCGATAAAAGTTGGATTTTATATCATGCACTTAACCAATCATTGGACATTGTAGTTGACAATTATAACAAAAATATAGAGCCTTTGATTACGAGTAACACTACCTTTTAATAGTAGACTTCTATAGGATTAGGTTGGTCTTATTGCATCACCCAATAATACACTACACAACCTACGTTGAATACTTTTAATAAACCTTTTGAGCAAATTCTATTCTCTTTCATAAAGGCACTTTTTAAACTATTGCATAAGACTTGAATGTTGGCAATTTAGGACTCTTCAAAACATTTTATCATTATAGCTATAACAATAATTTTCCGTAAATATTTTTTTGTTCTAGATTTGTGGATTTACTTGCCATTCTTGTATTCCTGTGTGTCTTTTGTTGGCGTTTTGATGCTATTGGGTAAGTGACTTACGAAATTCTTTTAATTTTTAACTACTATATTTGTTGACTGAATTTTGACTGCTCAATAAAATTATGGTTTTATAAATACTTCACTGTTTTTCTGTAATTCCAAAATAATGAAGATGAATTATTTGGGAAAATGCAAATCAAGTCAATCTTTGATATTCAGCTACTGTTAGACGTGTATCACTGGCCTACAATGATTTGCCCAGATCGTGGCAATCTATTTTACCCGCAAATTGTTGCAAAGTAAAATAGTACTATCTAGGTTTGTTAAACTATTCTGGTAAAGTAATGTTTAACCTATATTTGAATATCTATATATGCTAATTATAAAAGACATGGCTTTTTATATGATTTTATGCATTATATTAATCAATTGTCTCTTCATGCGTACGTTAGGACAGTGTTTTTTCTTCATTTTCTTATGCAGTCGCCGACGGTGCCAACGGAATGATCTCTAGACATCACGACGTAAACGTACCTACATACGACGGACATAGTGACTTGCGCGGCAAAATTCGGTGCGATATTTACGATAACGGAATGTAAAATCGAAATTAATTTTATTTTTAACTCGCTAATCGTGTTATTTGTGCTCGAACGAGATCGGGATTTTATTGCAGTTTTTATCAATAGATAAGAGTGTCCGAAACCGGCGTGTATGCATGAAGAGAGTAGTATGAATGTAGACGAGGCGCGTCAGGTTTGCAAGGACAGAGATATTTGGCACTCGGTGCTTTCTGCCTACCCCGTTAG
>DWDX01003724.1:0-12685 GCA_018245675.1 Agara michaeli
AAATTTTTGCCCATGATCTAAATAAGATTGTCGAAGTCGAGATACTGGGGAAGACATTACGACAAAAATTACTTTTGATTCCTGTTCAGGGGTAATCGTTCTGCGCTACCTCAATTTCCGTACGCATGCCTCTTAAAGTTATGTACATACGAGTATATATAATGTATTTTATAGTTTATATAAATGGTATTATTTTAGTATTCTATTTATGTAATAAAAATATATTAGGATTTTTTAGTAAATTAATACATAGTCATTTTATTTTGTAACCCGAGGAAATATTCTGAATGTAAGGTGGTATGGTGATAAAAATAATTGTAAATGTGTGCCTATTATGATCCTCTTAATATGGATAATGTTTACTACAAATCCTATTTTGGTTTAAGGGATACATGCCATATTAAAATCTATTCGAGGCAAATTTCTTTATTAAGGATAAAGAAGTCAAGTCGTAAATGCAATGAACCTGTCCAATAAAAAAACCTAATAAAACATGCGGCTTTTAATTTACACACACAAGAGTGAGTGGTGTCGTGTTCCTGTTATTGTACCTTAAAAGAACACATATTAAGGAAACGTCTGACAACAATGAAAACTTTCCAACAAATTTCCAACGGCGGTGAATTGATAGAAAACTTTCAGTGTCGATTTCTCTTGGTCATGAAGGCTGAAATTAAAAATAGCATCACACACACTACGAAGTTTAGCTACTTAAAGTCACACATTTAATCATTAGATCGTAAGCCAAAATCTGACTACTAAGGTACAAGAAAGTGGTGTAGAGTCCAGACGAGAGAAGGAGTTAAGAAAGTATAGAGTAAGTAAAATGGTGGTGCAAGGCGTACAGGGTTTCGTTGTGTAGAAGTACTACCTAGTCTGGACGTTTTTCACTCTCCCAAGAAGGTCCACGTGTCCCGCTGAATACTGTTCTATTACGTCCTTGACGTCGTATGGCTTTAAAGCTTCTTTAAACTTACGACGAGCCACAAAATACTTCATCTGCCAGAATTCGACAACATAGAAAATAAACTTAGATCGTCAATAAACAAAAGGCACCTTTGTACTAATGCGCGTTGAAGTAACATAGTTTAGTAAAATGTATATTAAACAACGTTCCCAAAATATCCAAAGATGCAAAATTTAAAAATAGGGCGGTCAAGTAATAAGGTTCGGACATTGTAAACAACTTAATAATTCAGGGCACCCCAATGACTACTTAACTTTGCTACTTCACTCGGCCCTTCAATTATGTAGCAACGGCGAGGTGAACTGAAGCTTTTTGTTTCTCGTGAGCTCGATCTTAGAGCAATCAAAATATTTACCTACCAATCTATGTTTAAAGAGGCTACATATTATGCACTGCAAAATTTTTAAATCTGTAAATTTGTTTGCTGTTATTGAATTTTCAATAGAATTATAAATTTTTTTTCATTACTTCTACGATTTTACGGTAGAAGTCGGCGTAGATTTTTAAGGTATTGAAAGTATCTTTATTGTATTTTTAAGGTATTTAAAAGTTACTGCTGGTTAAATAAATGTAATTTATTGTTAATCTGTGAGAGATTCGATGTTGTTATACATATATGCTTCGTTACACAATACACATGCATTTTCTCGCGCTTTTTCATTCATGATGAAGCAGCAGATGAAATATGTAATGTTTAAGAAATTACTTACATTTTACATTTACATTTATTGGTAATTATGTTTCAATTATGTAGTTTTAATTGTATAAGTCATGATTAAATGTGTGTTATTTCTGTTAATTCAGTCATTCAATAGATAAAATATGGATTGAACTAATAATACTGTAAAATCTTTAAATATATTTGTGCAAATAAACGTCTTTGTCTTTGAATAAAAATTAAATATGTACTAATAATTATGTTTCTTTTGTCCATGGGCCGCACCGGATTTATTTTTCAGACATGAAGGTAACTGCCATTTTTGTACTGTAATATAATCTAAATACTGTAAGGATTGTTTGACCATCGTAAGTAAATTAGCGATGAGATCAGCATGGTACGTTTACAGCATTGACCAATTTGGTAACGATCTCGACTGAGTGTAGTTTCGGTCATTTACCTTTATATATTATATAATTATAACATTTTTGACGACTCATTTGCCCACGAAAACTATTAAAGCTTACTCAACTTAAAGATGTTATTAGGCACTCTTCTTTATTAAATGAACAAACAACAACATTTGGAAGTGGTCCAATAACAATGTTTGATGACCAACAGAAACTAGATTACGAAAGTACCATCAGATTAAGTAAATTTATATACTGTTATCAGCGATATAGACGAGTTTGTATTACATACCTTTCTTATAAATCGAATGGCAGCTTTGTGTCTTGGAGTTAAAGTCACACAGCGCGGCTCCTCGTCTTCATCTGAAAAAAAAAACAATAATAGATAACAAGATAAATGAATAAAAAGCGGGAGACTAACTTAAAATGTGTATGAAGTTATTATTACGTTCCAACCACAGTAAAATATGTCGATACATGTAATATGAAATATTATAAAATAACTATTAAATCTAGCAACGTAAAAATATAGCGACAATTTCGTAGAAAGATTATAACAAACACTTTTAGTTTTCTTTTCGAAGGCATTTTTATAGATTTCAATTAAATATCGGTGTACTACACTCCTCTTAGGGGATTACAGGCGTGATGTTACGCTTAAATATCGGTACGAACGTTTCGCGTAGATGGGTCAGATCTGTGTAGGTACCTGCTAAATGAGAAAATCATGTGGATATTCCTAGGTGAAAGTTGATTCATTACGTGCAAAACTTGGCTTTTGACTGGTCCACTTTATTTACTTAAATAAGTAAGTATAGCGTCAGGCAATTGACGACATTTTCTGGAAGGTATCAGGTTTTTACGTAACTATATTTTAACAATCATCATAATATTAATATAATAAATGTTAATATAATATAATAATGTTAATGATAAATATTAAATGCTATTCATCTATTAGTTATTGATTTATTCGTCATTATTAAACTCAAATGTAATTTTGTTATTAAATTCTAACGGAGGGTTTAATGCGTAAACGCTTTCCCTGCCAGCGATAGTCAGCACCCGTGATAGTATATTATTACCATTAGTGTGACAATAGTATAAATATTTTATTGGCACTAAACAAATTTCAAGTATATATTTGTATAAATAAAAAGTCAATCATTAAGTAATTAATACAGATTTATATGTGGACGTTAAATATAAAAGTTTATATATTATATTTCTTTCATTAAACGTTATTTCGTTCAACATTCGAAATATGTATACCTAGGTATCTATCTACCTACATATATTGCAAATATATTCAGTTTAGGTATTTTAACAATTCTTAACGTTTATGTAAACATAAAGTCTTTTTTATTGTCAACGTGTTATTCAATTGAATTTTAACATTATTTTAATTTTAAATATTTTTAGGAGAAAATTTTACACGCCGATGGCAATATAGTTGGTATATTGATAGAAATGACTGCCAGGGAGGTAGCGTCTTAGTTTTGCTTTGTCGTAATGAAACAGAATATTGCAGAGTCGCTTCTATTTTGAATAGAATTTTTAGACAGCGATTCTAATAGAGTATACATTATGTAGGAGTAATGCGTTAACTAAAATAGACGATGATCCGAAGTTATTTTGCATCGAGTTGTTGTTCGGGCAACGCATTTACTGATAAATTTCCATTATAGTTATAGCATTACAGCACATGGGTAATACTGTAGATAAAATTAATGGCATTTATAATTTAACAAAAAACATTGAGCTCCAATTCAAATTATATAAATTTTCAAAATGGAATAGTTATAGAATTTAAGCTGATTTGGTTAGAATGTTTAAGTTGTTAGCATTGTCAACATCTTATTTTAAAAATATTTTTCTTCTGCAGTACTAAACAAATAATAATTCCATGCAGTGTTGGATGATACGAATGAACGATATTTTGACAATCCATTCGTAAATATATATTGGAGAATGTTTATAAATAAAATACAGAATGAAACGAATTTTCGAATAAAACGGATTTCGAATTATCAATTTACCGACGGCCTTATTAAGCTTTACACGGCTTGGACACGGTTCTAGAGAGCTTAGTCTCAGTGCGAGAGTGAAACGGGGATTGCGATTTCGATTTACGTTTCCATGTCCTTGAAATAGCTGCTGACAAATTCAAGGGTATCATTTCATTTAAGAGTTTAATAAACATTTGATGTGAATGTTACAGTCATCAAAACATTAAAACCGCTCCATTAAATTTCAAGTCAATTGAATCTGTTCCTGTATTTTGTATTTCATGATTAATCATTATTTATTTTTTGACGGACAAGAAAATAAGCATTGTTAGGTATATTCAATATCAAATGTTATAGCCAATATTTAAATACGTACAATATAACGTCGTCATTAATACCTACTCCAGTTCTCAGGTAATATTCCCGGCCCTCGCGTCCCTGATATAATCGGTACGTGTACAAATATAATGAACGCAAATATAATTTCGCTATAGGAAAGCATACATTTACACTTATAGAAAAACGTACTAAAATCATACAAACAAGTAGGTAGGTGTTTGGAATAGAAGCAGACTTATATTCTCCGCATTATTAATCGATTCCACGTGTATGCTTCACTTTGATTTTAACCGATAGTAGAAGCCTATCGGGTTTTGCAAGTGGAGCATCTACTGTCCAACTAGATATCTGTTGACCTAAATCTCAGTCAGATTCGTATAGCCGCCGTGCTATCGAGGAAGATTGATTGTCATCGACTTAACTAAGCAAATTTCTATCTGTGTAACGAAGTTGTCTCTGCCGAGTTGCGCCTGAGGTACGTTGCCGACCCTGTACGTTACCACGCGTACATTGGTAATAATATATTCATATAGCTGTTACCAGCAGCTTCGCTCCAACTATCACCATATCAAAAGTCACATCGATCCGTTGCTCCGTTTTCGAGTGCAAGAAGTACAAACAAACAATCATATTTTCGCATTTATAATATTAAAGTAAAGATTGCTGCGTAATTGTGATTGATAAAATGATTTTAAGATTTTTGATCATATCTGCGTTTTTAGTTTATATGTGTAGAAAAATAATTGCATATTACTGTAGTAGCTACTAAATAAGTTTTTTGTTATTTTTTGTTGTTGGTAGTTAGCTATTTTTTTATTTGCTTATCTGCTGTCTTCATGTTTCATAGGAATATTTATGTAAGTACATATTCAAGTTTTTATAAATCACGGTTTTTATATACCGTACTATTAAGATATACACAATATAAACATATAGTCTTGGTAAGTATATAATTAGTCATATGTAGTAATTACAAAATCGAGTAGTTGTTCTTTGATGATCATGTAAACTATTTAAAGTAACAAGTTTCACAGTCCACACAATGTATTTCCTTCTAGTATAAGTACATATTATGTTGCATACAATTCATGTAGGTATCTACAGATTTTTCGTGACTATTGCTTATTTATTAGGCCTATTAAAGTAAAAAACAAATGTTTATATTTTCATCTTAATAGAAATGAAAGTTAACGTAGAAGAAAAATAAATAAAGGCATCATAGATCTTAAAGATGATTATTTAAGGAAAAAGAGAAAAGATTAGGCATTTTTGTTCATATTTATAATTAATTATTTTATTATTTACACAATGCAAACCATTTAAAACAATATTCGTTTGTTTATGCAAGATACGTGTCATATATAGTTTTATTCTTCATCACTACACCCTTTGAGATTGCTAAGGATTGCTAAGTCTTATTATATTGCTAAGTCTTATTATATTATATATTTGCTAAGCTTTGTCCATTCAGTTTGGCCTAAATATGTGCGGAAGAGTTTAAGTCGGGTGACGGATTATTCATTATACATTTCCGACGATAAGCAGTGTGTTGGAAAAACCTCAAAGAATTCATTGCTTCGACCAAAATTCATCCAGATATGTGAGAAAGCACTGCAATGCTGTCAAATAGACATTTAAATTTTTTAATATCCAATTTGTATTTCTCCAATGCAGACCTGTGAAATAAAAGTTGGCCTCATAGAGGGCAAGTGTAATTTTATCCTAGATTTCTTAATTCTTCTTGCCCTTTTAGCTGTAATATTTTTAATGTTGTTACTGTTACAATTTCTTTACTAAATATCATAATCCTAGCATATCTATTATT
Source organism: Agara michaeli (assembly GCA_018245675.1). Classification (NCBI taxonomy): domain Eukaryota; kingdom Metazoa; phylum Arthropoda; class Insecta; order Lepidoptera; family Hesperiidae; genus Agara; species Agara michaeli. The sequence continues at coordinate 6,209 of DWDX01003724.1, forward strand.
TCCACCTAGCGGTTCGTTTAGTTTCGGTGGTATTTTAGCAAATTTTACGATATCAATTCATAATATTCATATGAGATGGTTAACACACGTTGTGGTTCAACCTACATACGTTTACTTAGAGAATATTTGGCATTGGATTACATATACATGCATAATTTGCTTTATACATCTTTGTATGGACTGGCGTATTTAATTCCTATTAGATGTATGACCTCCATATATTATTAAACTGAAAGAGTAAGCAGGAAAATCTCTCCCTTTTCATAGAGCACGCTGTTTTAGACACGGCAGTTTGTTTAGCTTATTGTGAACCTAAATGATTTACTGTGAGCCATTCCAAGTGCTAAATTTTAAAGATGTTTGGAAGTGAAGAAGGTGATATAATATATTAAGTTCATCATAATACGAATACGTACATATATTAACAGTATTGATCCTTACATTTATATTCAGAGCGTGTATAAATTTGTAACAAGTTCAGTATTGCATATTACATATGTACACGGAGATAAGGAATCACGTACCTACCAATTAGGCCCATATGATTTATGTTTGTGTAGAGTACTTACATTATTTTAATGGTCTGTTTTGTTTATATTATTAGTTTTACATTTACACGGTTATGTTTTAAAATTTCATTATTTTGTAATTATATTTAAAAATACGCTAGATTACATATTAGATATTTTGAACTTTGAAAATTTTGAAAGTTGATTTAAAGTTTAGGTTATGAAAACTACTTTGACTACATTATATTTATTTGTACTGTATTTAGATAGACATTATTTTTACTAGTTTTTCTATTTTCATGCGATACAACAATTTGTTTGTGTTGCAGATGAAAAGCGACAGAGAGCATATTACAAGGCGGCAGGTTTTCGTATGTAAGATAACTATTGTAGCCTCTTTAGCTCTTACCGTCGGAATTTTTCTTGGAGAGTGCTGTCTCGGCCACAGAGTCCTCGCTGTACGATGGGTTGACGGGTCGAGCGCGCCCAGAGCGGCCGTTGCTCGCGCCTGCCAACCCACACACGTACACTTCACCATAGGACCTACTTCATCATACGCGTGCCCTCCCATTTCGCGTATACGTTCCTTTGAGTATATCTGACTTATACAACTTCAAATATGTAGGTATTCAGATACAAGTTGATATAGACGAACTGAGCCTATCCGAAATTCGAGCTGGGAACGACTCTTGTAATTATTGATTTCTTTATTGGTTTGGTTTTATATGTCACCGTGTATATTCATATTTCATCCGCCCGTCTGCCTGTTCATTAGCTAATCTCTGTAAGAATCCATTTTCAATGAATATTTTATTCAGAAATAAGGACTGATTTATACTAGGTATATTACAATTTTTGAAATAATTGTCTTATTTTGTGGTTCACTGTGGCTTGCGTACAGTGTTTATAATAATGTACAACTTATGCAAATATGTTACTCTAGTAGATAAAGAAAATATAACATAAAATAAATGTTTAGTTATTTTATCATATACTTCTTTTAAACAGAGTCTATCTATACCTATATTCATATACAATTTTTACAGTGTTGAGAAAAAAAACATTTCTGTACTTTATTATTTATACGTCCAAATCAGCTGCATCGTTAACAGTATCTTACGATGCAATAATATATTTTATTATTCGATATAGAAAGTGTTAAAGTTGGAAAAATATTGAGTACAATATTCAATATTCAAAAGCAAATACCGGCCGTCAATTCTATTTCCGTCCCGTTGGCTGTCATCGGCTAGACTTCCTAACGTATAGACTCTGCATTGTTCCAGTTCATGTATCGCAGAAAGGTATTCAGATTATCGAAATCCGCGATCCCTTGAAAAATCTGAAGTCTATTATCCCTCTTAAACAAGTGAATATTTCTGAACTACTCAGGAATCTTGCATGATATTGACAAATACGTTTCACTGTATTTGCAAGCATGAAAAATGGAGAGATTTGATTGTATGGTATTAGAGATGCAAGCAACTGCTACTCGTATATACATCCTAGACAATAATGAACTACTTATAATGTAGAGTAGTAATTATGAAAAGAAGTTAATAAACTTAAATAACTTTACTACCTTTAGTATGGTAGAACTATGAGTATATTTGGAAGTTTTATTCATTGGTTACTTATTCATAACTATTTTGATTTTTATAATTTGTAAACCAAGGCCTGAGGGCAAGCTCTCCCTGGTATCTGGTTTTTTATTAGGATGATTTTTTTTTAAATGCAGAAATGCCAAATAAATTGAAAGATTCCTATTTTTTGCTATTATTTTTATAATGGAACACTATTTCATGGACATGTTATAATAGTCAACAATGTTAGTTTTATATGAAGGATAAAACAGTAGTACGTTCAGACTGGGAGACCGCGCTTTACTCAACGTATTTAGTTTTTCTGCCTATTATCACAACCACGCTAATAATGTCGTGTAGTGCAATCGGAATAACCAATATCAATGCAGGAATACCTCATGCTACTACAACCACTACGCTAGCATGTTCGTGTATTACACTTTGGTTATATATACAGAATATTAAGTGGTAACACTGCATGAATATATTAGAAAATGCATGTAATCGAAATTTATTAAAGTTATTGATTACGCGATCCAAAAAATCTATGTAACCCGCAATTTTTGCCGCAACACAGCTGTGGTGTACGTACACACGCATCCATGCATCATGCAGTGACAGGCCATTATCACTCATTTCAAATAAAAATATTTTATTTGTAAATTCAAAAGTGTATTCGAAGTTCTTTAAGCAAGTTTTTCTTTATATTATGAAATAATAAATGTTCATTGAAATCGCATCAGTCTTTTTTCTTAAGAGTGTAGTATAATTTTCATATAATTATTTATAGTTTTTACTAAGTCAGCATTAGTAGTCAGTAGCAGTACTAGATTCGTTGACTTATACCTACTTAAGTCTATACGTCCTGTATTTAATTATGAAATATACTATCATATTATAGGTACTCATCTACTCATCCCTCAGTAAGTCCTGGCGATGACAAGTGCTTTTATTTGACTGCTAAATATTATTAGCTTACGCAAACCTAATATCAAATAATTATTACGAAGTAAGCAAATCTATTCACTTACTGCAATCGAATATAATAATAAGATTTTCTATATAATATTTAAAATAACACCGAAGTTTTTGTACTGTAAACTTAATCTAGAATATCTAGAACCATATTATGTAAATAAAATCTTATAGGAAAAACAATATATAAGTCAAGAACCTTAACTGAAAGCAAAAATGTACTTAAATATTTAATTAAATGTTAGGTTAATTAGAAAGTAAATTGAAAAGCTTGTACGAACTCTGCGCTACTTTGTCATACTTGTGTCAACTGTAAAAGTTTGTATTGCAGAAAAAATATAATCTTAAATATTATACAGCAGTTTTGGACTTGCAGCAAAAAAAAGTTTAAAACAATTTTTTTTTCTCAAGTCATTAATAGTATTATGTGCGCCCAATTAAATCTTTCACTTAAAATTAATATATGTAAGTTAATGAAAAAATCCTTTTGATGTTATTCTGCATCAAAGAAACACCTAAATAATGAGGTCAATGCAGTGGTTGCCACTTAAATGTCTAAGCAAACTATCGATCGATTTGTTATCTCTTTCTTACAAAGGCGGTAACGAGTCTCAAGTGTAGGTTAGGTTTTGTAACTAGTAAAATTTAAAGAGGATTTAAATATGATATTCATTATTTAATTTATTTATGTTAGCGCTAATAAATACTTGAACTTCCAAAATAGGAATTCACGCTGCGTCGTGGAAATAATAGTGCACCAAAAGTTCACGTGTTGGATGCGCGGGTTTGTAGATTTTTTCATGAGAATATAACTCACACAATAGCCACAAGAGCAGCTCGTTTTAAAACGTAAGCATACTTAAACTATGTGGATAAACAATACGGATAACATACCGCAGCCTGTAGCATCGTTTTTTGTTTAGATTTTAGACGTTTGTGAAACCCAGTACGTTGTACAATTAAAGTCCGCAGTTCAAAGTTAGCCGGAAAATTATGACTGATAATAATTATATATTTCTAATATATTATAATGCAATATTTTAAATATTTCTCTTATTACATGTAAAAAAGTTTAGCTTTTAAGGTATGTTTGGATGTTTAATAGTAGGTACAATCTTTTCCACGTTCACAATAAACTACATTTCAGTCGAAAATTATAACAATTTGAGTAAAACACTGAGTTCAGGCGTCTCTAAGATGAAAACAAAACAACTTTGTAAAATTTCTTCTTTTGATTTCAGAATCGAAATAAACTGCTTATCTGTGTGTCGATTTAGTGATATTTTAATAGATGTAGACTCACATTCAAACTTTAATAATGACCTACCTATATAAAAAGAAGTATGTAAATGACTCAGGAAACCTGAAGCTTTTATGAAAGTATAGTATGCAAAAGTATTTTATTTATGCTAACAATTTTATTGATTCGAAATTCAAATGCAGCACAAAAGGTCTGGCATCACGAAGGTGTGTTTAACGATATTTATCAAAAATAGACAGGCGGAATGTACAGTTTATCTTGTAGAAAGTGGATGTATGAATACAGACTATAGGTATATGTTACCCACCTTTTGTACCCACCTACATATCAGTTCAAATACAGATTAATATTTTGAAAACTCAACTAACTTGCATGCATAAATAAATGCCAAGCTGTGTAAGATTACTTAAAGTATTTTATATTCATCGAACTTAAAATATAAGCTTTTAACAAAGCCATTCCAGTATGTCAGGTATACTAAAGTTAAATTATACCTTCCGGAAATTCATTATGTGAACCGTGATCTAGGACTCTAAAAGAACGCAAGTTTATGCAAGTTTCGTAACAAATCCTTGTCGCTCTACTTTAGCATGTACGCAGAAGCGATCATTTAGAAGCAACTCTGTTCACAGAAATGTTGATTTGTAAAGCTTCTGATTTGCAATACCTGTATAAGTCATGTCGAAGCAGTATTTTTTCTACGCGGGTGCATTTTTATTCCAAAAAGTGAAAAAATAGAAAGAAGTAGAAGGTAGTTATAATTTCAGCAATCATATTTGGCTAAGAGACGTAGCGAATATCGCCGGAACTTGAACGTTTCCTCCGGTACCAATTGAGCTACGCTGTTTACATGTTCGATTTTCGTGTATTCACATTTTCTGAAAAATCCTTGCTAAGATAAGAATTAATAAGAAACGCAGCAAAGTCGACTGTAACTGTCATGCCATGGTGCCGTCTAAAAGATGAAGTATAAAACCTTGAAAGCAGCTTTTCCAACAATGGAGTAGACAACACGCATGGTCCCCGCCCGTTGTACGATTATCTATGAAACAGGGCAATATCATGTCACGCTCAATTCGGCTAAAGTTATTAATACACTATGCATTGCTGTGTCGTACAGTGGAATTACGAAGAGGTGGGTGGCCAGAGCTCTTGCTATTTATTATATCCATTGGAAAGAGCTCAGATGCGTCGCACCGTGTTTTATTAATTACCATTATGTTTGGATAAAATACCTTCTTACTAATTTGGAAATCAGCGTAAATAATAAGGAAGTCAAATTATTATACTGTTTTAGCTTCGTCATGGTATTATGAGTGTGATTTATTTTTGTTTTGTTTATTACGGAATTTTTATTATTTCGGTATTTAGTGTTTATGGTGTAGATAGTCAAATTTGTTGTTTGCATGCAGTTGTCAATATACTTATTGCATATAAAATCAAAACGTTACGTCCAAGTGGAATGTGGTGGAAATTGTTTCTGCCAATCAAAATATTCTTTCTTGTGTTCTTGTTAAATTACTGTCTGAAAACTAACAAAATGAAGTATGTATATACCTTAAACTTACGTAAAGGAAAGTTATAAGTGGCACAAATTTATGTTTTTCGGCTGTTTGAAAGGATACCAAGCTTACCGAGGTTTTCTGCGCTGGCATTGACGTCGTAACGATGTGCAGGCTTTGAATGGGGCGCAGGGGAATGCAGCGAGGTGCTCTTGTGGCGGCGGATCGTCGGCAGGCGCGACACAAAGGATGCATTGTTCTTGAATGATGCACTCATTACGCGACTGTCAAAGGAATACAATTATCATTCGTTTTCATGTCAGCCAAATTCGAACTCGGCATCCATTAGGAAAGGAATTGGACATAAGGATTTGTATTAAGGTGTTCACTGTGAATGTGTCATTTCGGGAATTGTGTATTCAGTAGGATACTTGGGTTAGAAATCCATTTATGTGATCTGAAGAGACGAAATTATTCAGTAGGTTAGCATTGTGCTCGTGGCTGTTTTTCAAGATCTGGTTTAAGTGTTAGGTCAACAGAGCAAAAAAATTCTCTCGATGTCGTGCTACTTTGTAAATGCACTATTATGGACTTTTAAAGAGCTTTTCATTTCGTCACTGACTGAAGCTAAATTAGTTAAGAACCTC
>DWDX01003725.1:0-12685 GCA_018245675.1 Agara michaeli
CGCTGTACATTTTTCATACAATTTTTTACCATTTACCGTACGAATACTTCGTCGCTAGAGGTTCGTGCTAGGGCTACGGAGCGAATGAATTATTGTAACAGCAAACAAACGTGCAATTCCCGCTAAATTGTCTAGCTATAAAGATCCCACTTTATTCAAAGACGATCATAAATTAGTTATTATTGGATACTTGTACAATTTATTTCACGTATTTATTTATATTTTTGTTCAAGATCCATATATGTATTTATAGTTATTATTAGCTGTTTGAGCCATTTCCGAGTATTTATGAAATTGTAAGGAACATAAAAAAGTTGTATCAAAATCCTTTGGATGGGCCGATAGATCGGTCCGTTCAAACATACATTAATATAATTTAATATTATTATATAAAGAAATATGTATATATTTCTGTATAGATTCGAGGTAAGAACAACATAGCCGATGAGCTTTACTATTTATTCACAATAATTGAATATGAATTCGCGGTGTAAGAGAAATAATATATTTGGGAAGCTTGAAAATCAGTCATCTACACTTGTCACCTTTCAGTACCAGTGGGGAAACCTGCCAAAGACAAAATGAATAAGATGAATGATTATTTCAGCTCTTCCGTACGTATGATATTTAAATAGCATTAAAGTACCTACTAATATTTTTTTATTAATTCTAAATAGATAAAAAAATATCCTCTTTCATTTTTTGTACAGATTCTTAAATCAGTGCAGAGAGCATTTACCTTAACTACATTCACAAAGTAGCACAGCAAATCTTAAATGTTTCAGACTGATCAGTTGCCTTATTTTACAAAAAGCATAATAAACACACAGGCAGCAGCTACGAGAGGTCATACCGCTCATGGAAATCTGCGACCTAACTCGAGCAGGACTGTAGGAACGACACTTATTAGTGTCGTTCAAGTTGTTTTAGTGAGTAAATTGGTAGCAGGATTGTTAATAACATTCGGCCAGTTAAATCAATATTGTCTTTAGATGATAATAATTAGAGTTTTTAGATAAACACTTCAATAAGAGATTCATAAGTTTCACGCGATTGAAGAAAATTATTTCGCGTACACATTCCTTTAAAAATACTTATTCGTTTCAAGTAGAGTACACACTGTGATTGTTATTAATTGCCATTACGATTGCGATCTCTTTTTACTTCCTGTGACGTCAGCATTCCGTGCTGAATACATTTCAGATAGAGATTGCGCTCAATAAATTGATCATCTTTTTTTGGTATACAAGTAGGAAATGAATATTTACGTTGTCAAAATAAGCAGATGCATTATTGGTACTTATATATCGCCTCCCAATACAGAGCACGGGTCGCTACTGCAACTACGAGAATCCTAGAGCAATCTCCACCACGCTGCTCCATTACGGCTTAGTAGGGATACGGGTTGGTAGCAATCCCATCTGTCGGATGATTTTCAGCCACCTTTAAAGCTTCTGATGAGGTTTACGATTGTTGCCTAACGATAAGAACCGAAATAGCCTCTGAAGGACTGACACGCTCGTAAAAATTTGCCATCGCCCGGTGTCGCATTGATTTTACGATCTGCGATTCGTTAATGTATATAGCAGACCCCCCAATCAGATCAGATCGACAATTATTATTATCATCATCACCCATTAACTTTCTGCCTCTCATCATTATGAGATCTAAGGCTGTTCACCTACCGCACTGGCCAAAACCAGTGTGGCAGGTTTCGCACAAAGTAAATGCAGAACATTATGAATAACTGTAAAGACGGCTGAGCACTTGTGTTAGATATAGTTCGCAGGTGTCATTTCCAATACAGTTTTAGACTTAAGATTATATTGCATGAACTTACGGATCCGTAACATATAACTTGACGAAAGAAACAAGCGATCATTACACGCGCTAACGTATATATAAAAAGAATTTAAAATTATTTTATAACACTAACGTTGGCACATTTATGCGTTCGTAAAATTTTAAACGTTAACACATTGTACTATGACGCAGACATCGGTTTTGTTAAAAATCGTATTGTGATTACATGTGAGGCGTGCAGCGAGCGACAATATATTTATCCCGGCGACCTGTCCGACCTATAAAACTCCATCGCGCGAACGCTGCATAGGAAGAATAATAAACAAAGGACGGTCATTAAAATGGCTATTTCGGAGCGTCTGCCGCGACTAACTAGATACCGATGGTGGCCGAGTGGCCCAAGTCAGAAGCAGATAAGGGGAAAATCGATTCTTCTTATTTCTTATTAATACTTTACAAAGGCTTCGATAGTGGTTAAGTACCCATTGGTACCCACCCTGTTCACTTCAACTTGATCATCATCAATTACTGTAACTATTATGTGATGATAATGATAAAGTGAAATCGTTATTACATCTCTGACTTTTCAGTTTGCAACGGCGAAGGAATGCAGCACGAGGTAATGCACAGGCATACGTGGAGTTCTCCATAATGTTGTTTGGGATGTGTGAAGACTGCTAATCGGGAGTAGGCCAGCTTTCACATAATAAAAGAAAAATCGTCTTCAACAGTGGGTCAATCGAATTAGTAAAAAATAAGCATAGGGCGATATCAACAGGATAAATCTTCGAGCAGTACGTCTCTAGTTTATTCTCTATTAAATTAAACCAACAGTTTTCTGGCACGACAATGAGATGGGTGTATATATAGCTACCGTATATTTGTATTTTCTAATACATCTACACAGTAGAGTAAGCCGTTAAAAATATTGACAAGCGGGATCCCGTTGCTTGAGCTAAGTAGTGAAACTATCACTTTTAACTTCTTATCAACTTATTACTCAGTACAGTCCATCCAGTAAGTAAGTAGGGTGTCCATCCTACTGTATCCACTTCAATCCTAGGAACCTTTATAAAACTGTAGGGATCCATTTGTTCTGGAAAATATAGATGGACAACCCTTATTCCCAGAAAATTAGAAAACGCCAATGGAAAATGCTTCAAGAAGTCACTACTCTAACAGCGGAAACGGTAATTGCTATTGAGACTGTCTTCGAAAAAATACAATCATTGCAACCGCGTTAAACGCCTCAAACGAGGACCAGGAAACTACTGTCTTGGTAAAAATAGACTGACACGTGGTGTAAATATAGAGTAGAACGCTGTTTAGGTCCAAGCGTTCTCATGGAAGAATGGTGAAAGAGTTGACTGGTCGAGAATGCTAATAAGCATGAAGTCTGCCAAATCCATAAAACAATAAATAAATAAATGCAACAAATCGAGTAAGGCCCAAGACAAAAAGTTCTTGTCAAGAAACTGATCAGTTTCGTAAAAATTAAGTTACGCACTAGACCGTTTTAAGTACATTTTTTTTACTAAGTAAATTTTGGAAATACCGTGTACGGAATACGACCTCTAGTTTTTTTTCTTTTATTTTTTAAGGAAAAGGGATTTTGTCACTGTAAAGTTACGGGCTTAAATCTGGCGCTAAGCAAAATGGGGAGAGGTCCTCTAATAGGGTATCATTCTATTCTTTTACAGGTATCCGTAATGTAAGGCATACGAAATCTGATAATCACTGCACCTCACGTACCATCGAGTGAGCTCGCAGTCAAACTCAAGCCTATTACACGATATATACAAAAAACCAGTTGGCCACCGCGGTAGACTATAAGTTTTACTATGGAATAAGCACTCGGTAAAGAATGGAATAAAAGGAATATAGGGTTACTCTCGGAGGAGACCCGTGATTGACTGTGGAGCGATCAAAGTTCTTTTTCGTTCATAATTCGTTTAATATAAATATAAAACAAATCGTACTGTACAAACACACTGCATCGTGCATAAATAAAAATATAATGCAAATAAATGTACATTTTTGTTCATTGACTTTTATTTACATATACATGATTAATTCATTTATTCGTTTCGGCCGTACATATAGTCATTTATACAAGTGTCCATACACCATAATACTTGCACTCTAGGAAATAATTACACTTAGGATTATTCATTATAGGATTATTACAGTAAGACTGTTCGACGGTAGTTCTTAATATACAATAGGTACCTACATAACGTACCGCAAGCTCTTAAGGCCATCCCTCAGACTTCCGCTTCAATTAATACAAACCTCTTTTATAACAATGTATAATAATAATAATTTTATGTACATCTGACTTTCAGTAACACTAGTCAACATTAACAGTGCCATTAATATCGTCTTGGCATTAGATTGTATTAAATAGGATTAAGATTTCATTTTTGTGAGAAACTCGCACGTCGCGGAGATTACATCTAGATATTTGAAATGCATTAGCATATTAATATAACTTCCAAGACTGTAAAATCATTTATTATCAACTTATCTATGCTGACTTGGTGGAAACGAGGAGTTTTGCCAAAACAAAAGTGAAATTTTGAGATGAAAGATTAAATTTTAATTTCATTTAAATAACTATGGGCACCAGATAGCTACAGTAAGTATATGCATGATGGAATAAAACAATTAAATTCAAAATAAAATAATACAAAACTTGAAAAATGCAATGTCAAAATATATAGCAAATGAAATTATTATATGTCATTTATGAGTATTTTAAATTACATATAATTATTTCATTTGTTATTGAGTTTTAAAAATGTACAACTTTTCACTAAACTTCATAGATATTCAATTTTAAAACTTATTACAAATAAAAATTCCTCCATCTTCACCTTACCCTAGAAAGTCTTTGTTGTGTTACACAATGTTCATATTCCATTATTCTAAGAAAACAATTAGTCATTAAAATATTTGAAGTAGAGTAAAAAAAAAATGAAATTGTATTTCAAGTTTCTTATAGATAAGTGAGTTAAGGTTTTACACCACTTTGATACAATACCATATCTATGGCAGCTAGTGTCCTAATGTGTCAGTTTTAATGTAGTTTCATAGTGAGCCTTTACTGGAGAATGTTTACAATTTTTTTTAAATGTTCGAGTGGTCAAGTGTTTGGCTTACGAACTATGCCATTATTTTTATAACTGTTTTCTCAAAAAGACGTTTGTCTGCAGAAGGATCTCTTGTGAATGGAACTTACAGCAAAAATATCAGTTTTAAATTCTTTTTATATTAATAATTGCATAATTATTTGGTTGGATAAAGAATATGATGAACGGTGTGATAAAAATACCGTTTAATATATGAAACCCATTTTCACTGCTGCATCTCACCATTCACACTGGGAAACAGCAACGAAAACACCGCTGCTGTTTTGCAGGATTCATCGGAGCAATGGTCGCACTGACCCAGCTGTACGCTAGCAATTGAGGATCCTTCAGCAGAGACCTCGGGATCACTCTTTTGTCTCTGTGTCACATGTCTTGTCTTTCCAGATCGCGTATTTCAACTATATCAGTCTTCAGCCGGAGTTTCAAGATCTCTCGCCAAATGGCCTCGCGGTGCTCCTTATTTGTGATGCCCATGCGTAATAGGGTATTATCGTTTATACGGACAAGTGCTCGTCCAGTAATGTCATGCTGAAAGTGTAGTAAAACAATTTTATACACATCTGCAACATTATGTATTCAACTACGCCAGCTTCCTATTTTGCAGTCGACGAGTTGAGTAGTTTCCAAATAATGCAAGTTTGAAATAAGAACCGACAAAATACCTCATGAAATCTTTCCCAGTACAAATTGTAATAGTCACTACAGTGTCGACGTAACCATTTCTGGACATCCGCCTCTGTCCATAAGTACACGGCTTTAGGGCGCGTTGTTTTCGTCTGTAAATATAAAAAAATGTAGTTTTAGTCCCACACAAAACTGGTAATTTTAATATTGAAAAGTGCTTCATATTTTTACCTTTGATTTGTTTGAATTTAAACCGGAGTCTTCCACCATACTGACTATTAAATATTTGTGTAACTTCTTATTGGTAGAAATATGTTAAAACTGCAAAATTATTGGTTTTTAATGACAAAAAAATTAACAGTTCGGTTTGTTTTGAAGAAATAAGGAGATAAAATAACGTCGACTTGACGTGACGTTTGTATGATGACTAGTGACGTAGTGACCATCACGATATTGTCTATGACGTACTTATTAAGCTAAATAATTGAAGTAATCTTGATTATAAAAATTTGAAGACATTGTTATGGTACTTATTAGAGGTTTGGGTTCGTATATCATTATAAGGCAAAAACATGGCATTATGGCAACGTACGAAAGTACATACTTGTTAAGTCCAAATCATTTTTTCTCTCCTCGGGACGTACTAAATCGTAGTAACGTGTTTATCTAAGTTCCATTAATAGGGAATTATAGACTGCATACAATTATCTCTTACATGGAAATTAACAGACTTTGTCATGTCAATGTCATAAAAAACATTGCGGTTTTCATAATGTCAACAGTGAAACGACGCTTGTTTTCCTTATAACTTTTGATACTTTTAGAATTATCTATCGGAATAATATAAATAATTCTAGTCTAGTTATTATTTTACATAAAATTACCCTATAATCGTTATTGAAAATGAATAGGAAAGCCAAAAAGGTGGTAGGGTTAAAGAAGAAACCTAATAATGGTTATAAAATGCCCGCGCCCATTCCTGTAGGGGAGATAATAAACGACACTATTAGCAAGAAGAAGTGGAGGATCGGTCCATCCATTGGGGTGGGCGGTTTTGGAGAGATATACTCAGCTTGCGACCACAACAATTCACCAAAAAAAGGTTCCAGCTATCCTTTTGTGGTTAAAATTGTAAGTAACACAACAGTTTCTGAAAATATATCGCGTTAACAATATTGCGACTGATATCCAGCTAAATACTTGTTCACTTTACCAGGAACCTCACGAAAACGGACCGCTATTTGTCGAAAAACACTTTTACATCAGAAACGCCAGTAAAGATGATAGTAAGTGTACATTACAATAATTTTTTTGTTCCATATGTTTTTATAAGACGATAGAGTACTGTTTTTTTATTTCGAACGTTTTGTTACGCTTGTGGTAAACTAGGTGTCTAATAAACGAATACAAACGCGATTGTGACATTTAGACAAAAAATTCTCTAAAACTATTTCAAAAATTGTTACATTATAAAAAAACTTACACTACTTACTTACATACATAAATACATTCGATATGTCAGTATGTACTATTATTTCATCTTTTACTTTTTCCAAACACATGGATACAAACGAACATACACACACACACACCCACACAATATTATTACTATATAATACTTGCCAATGACAATTGTGATAAGTATATACACAAAAGGAAGTCTATTATCAGCTCTATGTAAAACTATCATGAAACGTTTGTATTATTTTAATAGCTGTGTTTTTTTGTAAGTAAATAGATAAATGAACTGTATTTCTTCCAGTTGCAAACTACATGAAGTCAAAAAAGTTAACATCATTCGGAATGCCCCTTTATTTTGGCAATGGATCACATGATTACAAAGGAGAAAAATACAGGTACCTAGTCCTGGAGAGGTACGGCAAAGACCTTTGGAGTATCTTCAAGGACGCTGGCAAGTCGTTCCCCGCTGCAACAGTGTTCCAAATAGGCTTACAAATGGTAATAATGTGTAGTGATTTCACAAAGTAATGAGAGGTCCTAGTAACGCTATATTGTCTTTTCAATCTTATTTGATTACCAACTTACATTTTTTTCAAAATATTTATATGCACTTAATGAAGTCGTACATTGTTATGGGTATTCTTAAGAATACTTAAGGAGTTACATTGCTATTAGAATTTTTTTTTCCATAAGGTTTTAGCATGTGTCACATAATGAGTGCATGTGGAATGATTAAACGTAAAGTAATATAACCAAACCTTGAGCGGGAACACCTCTGATCCTGCTTGGCATGTCTTATTACTGGTTATATTTACTTAAGGAATGCTTATTGAATAATTTTTTCATACATGATCAAATACTAAGTGTGTCTTTGTTGTGCTAATAAATAAAAATAAATTTTCAGTTCAATTTGCCTTAATATTGCCGTTTTATTTCAAAAAATTAAATAGTACTTTTATAAAATTAAAAAAACTGCTCACTATTCATTCTCGCAAAAAATAATTTTCACAAGTCACAGATTTATCACATAGTAACCAGGTAATGTTTATATTTTTTAGTTAGATGTCTTAGAATACATACACAGTAAGGGTTACGTCCATGCTGACATCAAGGGCGCCAACATTCTCTTGGGTATGAAAAAGGGTACTGAGAACCAGGCGTACTTGGTGGACTTTGGACTGGCCACCAGGGTCAAAGATAAGGAGTTCAAGCCTGACCCCAAATGTGCACACAACGGCACCATAGAATACACCAGTAGAGATGCTCATTTAGGAGGTATGCAATATCATTACCTTGTTCACTATATACTTTATAAAACACTCATAGTCCTGAAACGGTCTTACTTTATGCCTGGGTACCATTACTGTTTAAAACTTAATGGATAGGCTGAGATATAAATTTTAATTTTCTACATTGTGACAAATAATGCAAAATATTATTTTGCAGTGGCAACAATGCGAGGTGATTTAGAAATTCTGGCGTATAATATGCTTCAATGGTTAGTCGGAGAACTACCCTGGGAGAAGTCTCTCAAACAGCCCAAAACTGTCCAGACCATGAAGGAGGCATTCATGAAGAATGTCAGGAATGAATTAAAGAAATACACCAATGTGCCCGGTTTGTATATCGTTACTTAAAAAACTGCTGCAAAACTGGCGTAGAGCAGTTCTTTTGTTGTTCAGTAATACTCTGTCACTGTGACTAACTTGACACAATACACTTACCACACATCAGAAGCAAATGATATCAGAAAGTGCAATAATTACAAATGGTATCTTCCATATACCTCCAAAATGTATTCTATAGAGAACAGCGAGTGTGAGTTAAATTCCAATTATAAATACTTCGGTTACTGTACTTTAAAGAATGATTTTTATAGGACTTTTTCGTATACATTTTTTGTTTGCAGATGCACTCATAACATTTTTTGAGTACATAAACACATTGAAACCGAAAGACACGGTGGACTACACGAAATGTCGGCAGCTATTCGAGAGCTATTTGAAATCACAGGGGAAGACGAAAACTAGCAAACTCGAATTCACTCCAAGTAAGAAACAGAAAGGTAACAAGGCCGTCGTCGAAGTCGACGAGGTCGAAGACAGCGGTGATGATAACATTGAAACACCCAAACGGAAAACGGTAAGGGACGACGCCAAACCCAAACGGGGCAGGAGAGCCAAGCCCGCCAGCCCGGCACCGGAGTCGGACAACGAGGAGTGCGAGAACGAGGACCCCGATTACAGCGTGGAGATGGTGCCAAAGAAATCGAACAAAACCAAGAAAAGAAAATCTACAGAACCGAGTGTCGTGGTCAAAGTTAAAAAGACAAAATTAGCGCCGAAAGCCACTCCGCCCGCCAAGAGGAACCACACGAACATCGCTACGCAGACGTCGAACGAAAAGCCGAGGCGGAGCCCCCGCCAGGTCTCCTTCAACAGTCCGATCTGCGAGATCATCGGCGACAAGAAACCGTTCGAGCCGTCGAAGGACAACGGGACGGCCGACTCCAGCGCAGACATTTTCGAGGATTCCTTCACGATCGAAGACAACAAGACCAGAAAGAAGAGACGCCTGCTTTCCGAAGAGCAAGTGACCGTCAAAAGGGTGATTAGGAAAAAAGTGACCGCGGTGAAGCCGAAAGGTAGGTCGTACAAAGATTACCCCACCATCGTCAACGGACGATCGCCACCTAAGTAGTTGTAATTGTAGTTTTATCTAGTGTTTAATTATAATATGATTAATGCCATAACCAATCCATCACCCACCAATTGAAGTTTTAAACTGCATGGGAAATTTGCGTCGTCATTGGTCGATAACAGAATTCAAAAACTAGATATAATAACACAATGAGTCATAGAAATTAAGAATCGGCAAAATATTTATATTGCTGTTACTTTACCAATTGAAGTTATGGAGAACTAATTAATATATTTCAAAACCAAACATGTTTATTGACTGTAATCGACCAATAGATGTTTTCCGAGACGTTTTTAAGCCATACACAATGTACCTTAATCGATTTTTAAATTTGTGCAATTTAAGCGTTCGTAGCTAGATGATGAGATCACCTCTCAGACAAATGAGACCTCATGAGGAGCACAGATACGAGTTCAAAAAACTTAAGAGGACCTGGTTTTATGGGCCGGACAATTCAATAATTGTCCTCTATATATTACTTTGTATACATTCATATACACACATTATATATTGCCTAATTTAGTTTAGATTTATCACACTCCTTACGATTATTATGTCAGTTTAATATATGAGGAATTATATTATCGCTTCGATGCTTTTTCAATGTAATGTCAGTATGTAAAATCTACAAAGTTTTGCTTGTATCCTGTATCTCCTTTCCCAGGGTTCAAAATATAATGGACAAAGTTACTTTTGCATTTGTAATATTAAATATAACATCAACAATATTTTGGGACAACTGTACACACTGCCGGACTACAAATTTGTCCATTAGTACTCTGTGTGCCAGACAGTATACATTGAATAAAGTTGCTTATATATGGATGGTTTACAGTTCGAAAGAGTTTCTTCAAAATTGTGATTAATTCAATTTTAGTCATAGTGCACTTCTGTCTAATTCTTAATGTCTATTATTTTGTTCGTCTGTCTGTATCTATTAGGATCCTATCCACAATAATAGTGTCACCAAATTTCCCCTTGTAAAATGATCCTTTTGTTTTGTTTTGATATGGTCGATGGTAGTTTTAAGAAGTTATTATTTTATCGATTTTATTGTATCATCATTTCATTCGTGTAAAGTTGATTTAATTCATTGAAATCAAATGCTACTTATGGTACTTGTAGGCACATTGTGTTTTTTTATGGTACCTATCAGAGTAGCGAACGAGCTGGCGGCTGTCACGAGTGACCGCTCCCGCCCACGGACATCTGCAACCGACCTCTGATAGGGCGGTAGGGATAGGACTGCTAGTGTGAATTCAGTTAATAGATGTTAATAAGAATTAGTTGGTGAGTATTCGTTAGTAACAGGACTCCAGGAATGGGACTGTTCGTAAAATTAGTCCAGTTAGTATTTGTTAGTGTAAGTGCAGTTCGTATTCGTTAGTATGTTCCCTCTCAGAGGTCGGTCACAGATGCGTCGCTACTCTTGAGGACTGAGATGGTCGCCTCTGGTATACGCGTGGAGCGGCATCCGCACCCTGCAAACACAAATTGTAAAGCAATTGCTTCACGGCAGAAAGAGGTGTGGCGGTGGTACTTCCCCGGGCGAACCGTATACAGGTCCTACCACCTCCCGATAGTATTAATGCCACGTTAATTTGTATTGAATCGATTTCATTCCATCATTGTTGGAAATATTTTTAATGAAATACATCTATGTTTAATACACGCAGAATGTACTTACATGTTCAACGTTTTATTACGTAAGTACTTACAAGATGTAAGATAATAACTTTGATCCGCCGTTTCACTAGAAATTATCAAAATGATGCAAATTTCACGAAAATAGTATTATAGGAAATATTATGTGTTGACATCTAAATAATTTCGTAACACCGTAGGCCGGATGCACATTCCGCGAATAAGGCTACCTGCACACCTAAGTGCGGTAGCCAATATATCAGGTATAACCAATGGGTTCATATTAAGTAAATCAATATTGTTTGGTAAGTACCTATAAATATTATCACATATTACGATATTTTCGCGAGGAGACGATATCAGACGATAATTAAATTGTATACGAAGTGTTTTGATGTATCTCTCATTATATAATTTATACGATATTGAAAACTTTAATGATTGTGCTTAGTTTCGTCTATATGTTGCATATAATACATTGCATGAGAATAGTGATTTTATGATGAATTTAGAAAAAGCACTATAGACCGCAATAGTTCGATATGACATTACACTTATTTTTATTAGTTCTATTGTGGAGGGGGCGAGATGATTGCCTGTAATGTCGTGCAAGCATTATGAGAGATCTGGTGTCCGACTGTAGAACAATGAAACAAGGTGGAAAAATCCCTAAATGTACTTTAGGGTTGTCTCCTCTTGACGGGTTTTTCGGCGCTCTACTAATAATAACCCGCGGCCAGTCGCGTTTTTCTCACATCCATGACATACAGTTTTGCTATCGGCGCCGTGTTCATTTAAATACCGTTCAAATATAATTTACGAAGGAAATACCACATTTAATTGTGTTCCTTTATTTGCTAAGATATTGAGAATGTTGATCCCGTATTTGTATTGTATTGTATCGTTACAATTATTTGTTGAACATCATTGTAATAGTAATCGAATGTGTAGTGGAATCGATGTTTGTTTTTTAAAGTTGGAATGGTTGCTCAATTTGTGATGCATATGTTGTGTTGAATAAACGGTGTTTTTTATGTCAATGTTATCTTTTATTTTTTTGTGCCATATTAAGTTTATGATGTTGACACATCTATTAGATATTGGCTTGCAAACATTACTATTCTACCCAAACTTGTGTTGGGGATCAAATGCACGTTTGCTTGCACAACTAATAATGATTAGTAAATTAAGTTTAACCTATTTTTGAGTTGTGTAGTATGTACCTTATCGCTGCAGTGGCGTAGCTGGGGGGGGGGGGGGGGGGGGTGGGGGGGGGGGGGGGGGCACGGGGACCAAAAGGA
>DWDX01003726.1:0-12683 GCA_018245675.1 Agara michaeli
TTGCCATGCACCGGGCACACATCCAGACTCCGAGTCACTACTAGAAATTCTAAATTAGAAAAATCCAGCAGTACCCACACGGGATTTGAACCCAGGACCTCCCGATCGGCAGTCACGCTAGCAACCGCCCTATAAGAGGTAATATATAATGATAAAACATGAAAAAATATACGTGACACATAGCTGTGGTCTGATGATGTATATTGAAATTTGACATATTATGCCGCGCCGTGTGATAAATAAGTGGGACGATTTGAGCACATCAACCCACTTTTACTATCTGCATTTTCATTGCAAAATCGTCAACCAGAACCGTGTTAGATTCGCGAATAAATAAATAGAACGCCGATAGTAAATATGTATTATCTGTCAACTGTAAACTACTCTTATCGAAGTGAAGGTACTGACAAGAAATAACATTGGATCATAATAAACGACTAAAAGTAAATGATAACAGTAGAGAAGAGAATGAGAAGAGGTGAAGCAAAAAATTACGATGTCATTAAACTTGAAAAACGTATAAATTCACATTTGCGAATTGAAGTGAATAACGCATAGATGGAAGGATGCCAGCGATTTTTAAATCGTGAATACAAAATATTTGCTAATAATAAATGCGGAAGACGTTAAAATTGCATTAACAATACATTAATGTATATGCATATTGTGTGGCGCACCGTACGCAAAACTTCCACTTGTTCGCGCGGCACGTGACGTGATTGATAGCCAACATTTGTTGAACCAATATACAATGGATACTGATAATGAAAATGGAAATCAACCGTATCGATTATTAGTTCATGCCAATGGGTACGATTACCTGGCTGAGTTTGGCTCTTACGCCAGATAGGAATTAGGCCATAGGTCGACATCAAATCGATTTTCTTACATAAAACTTGGAAGAGGTTATTTTACAACGCTCCAGTGAGCAGCATAAAGTTTTCTAAAGATTTTTCAAGATTTTTGTTATTCTTGTTTTCTATACTAAACTCTTTAAAAATATACCATATTGCCAAAACTATGTAGTTGGAGAAATATTTCAATGAAGTATCTAACACAATTGCGGTTGGCATTTTGTTTGAAAACTATAAGATAAATGTACGTAACATAGCGATTTTATATGTTAATCATTAAGCGGATTTACATAATCGGTACATACAATCAACGTAACGTTGATAATACAATCGGTTCGGACCGTGCGTGGTCGCTGCGAGTTTTTTCTTTTCATAATATGTTTTCAAACAAAACCAATCCGTAGAGTGGCTTCACAGATAAAACGCCAACACGAAACGTACAAAGATCTTCACGATAAGAAAAACGTTGATAGCAATGTTTGTTGACGACCGATAATACAGCGGCGTCAATATTTGCACAGCTCATAAATAAAAGTAAACACGGTACGCAAACGCGCCAGACGGGTGTGGACTTTCCACCGCCCCGTATCTCGTGACTTTGTCCGAGCCCGGTTTTATGTTGCGTCCGTAGCACGCTTTCTTTGTTCGATTCATTTCATGTCTACAGTGATAAAAAGTGGAAAGTGAAGAAACGACCGTCGTTTTTACGGTGCGATCTTTTTTAAAATACAAAATCTTTATCCAATGTACGGCAAAGATTGATTGCGTGGAGTCAACGCGAACGAATGCAAGTCGAGGCCGAACTTATAAGGAATAATATAAAATTATACAATACAATTAAGGATACAAAAACACTGAACACATATTTAATACAACATAACGATGGACCTGGTAACCTTTGTTTACAATAAATAATGTTTAACAACCAGATAGACGAACATGTTTTGAGGTCAATCAAATAATTATTGTAGAGAAATTTTCCAGACGAACAAGATATCCAATATTATAGTGTATTAAAACTATAATCACTATCACTACATAGCATAAAACAAAGTCGCTTTCCGCTGTCTGTCCCTAAGTACGCTTAAATCTTTAAAACTACGCAACAGATTTTGATGCGTTTTTTTTTAATAGAATGATTCAAGAGGAAGGTTTATATGTATAACAACATCCATTATATACGAGTAGTAGAGAAATACTGTTATTTTTATGGTTTTTTAAAGTGATGTCGTAAATAATTACTTTTTTGCGGCGGGGGCGGGAGGAAGTCGCGGGCAAAAGCTGGTTCTTTAATAAATTGCATTTGTGTAGCTTCTTTGATTTAGAACAGAACTTTTCGGGAATTAAACAGCAAGGAAAATAAAACAATGTTTTATTTTAGTCCAATACAGAATAACAATTGACCAGCGTGGCAAACTACAGCTCTAATTGTTCTTATTCTGAAAGAAGTTAATAATTATTTATTGTTTCAATATAAAAAGATGTATTTATAATTATCTGGAAACTCTGGATAGCGAGAATTTCAATCCTTACGTTCTCATTAAACCTTATTTATAACAAACACACTTTGTAGTACATTGTGGGGTTAGCATAAATTTTCCAGGTTCTTGGCTTAAAGTAACAAAATCGCAGTCACCCTATTTTGCTGCACTCGAGACTGATTTAATTAATTTTATTCTTATCCTACGAAAGGTAGTTAGTCATAATAATACTAATATCCTCGTAACTTCTACCGAGTAGTTATCAACGACAATTGAAAGCGTTCAAATGTTTTACAAATTAATACTATGATTATTAAAAAAATACTCTTTTGCGTCTTCTGATACGACTAGCGTAATACTTAAGCCGGATCTGTTCGGTAAAGTTTCATAAAATCCGTAGGACACTTGCAAGAGAATCTATTTTTGATTTACATCTAACTTCATCGTCTTCAATTTGATAGCAACTTACTATGTCTCGCGGTATTCCTGTTAACCCTAAAGCATGCATGGCGAATAAAAGATAAGTCTGGCCGGTTTTCATGTCCTGCTTCGTCACAAAATAATTTATACGAACACCTAAACTGAACCACAGACAGACAGAGTTGACTGGACTTTTTGGCACACAACGCACAAGGTATGTCCGTTCCGTAAAATTCCGAGTACCGTTCCATTCATTACGAAGAATGGCGGCTGACGCGTGTGAGTAACATTAAACCGTCTTCGTTTTTATGCCGGAGATCGTTTTCGATCCTAAATTTTAATAATTTCTGCTAAGATAACAACTGCATATTAGCAACACAAACTATTAGCATCTACTGCAACGGCAGACTTAGTCATTGGCGCTACAACAGACAGATAAATGATGTTGGAAAGTTTTAAAGATTTACAAATTATATTTATTTAAGAATACTTTACTCTCATGTAACCCTTACAGCATAGCTGGGTGTAAAACGGGGTATACTCGAAACAAATAACTAAACACGGGGATCGGGGATCTGGGGCCGGAGATCGAACCAGGAATTCCTCAGAGGCTAAATACACATTGATAATTAAACTCCAGCTATACAAAACGATGAATTAAAAGTCACACACAAACAGATATATCCAATCTGAAAAGTTGTATATTTTTGAAGTCATCACTGCACATTAACTATAATGTTTCATAAATTACGAAGTAACTAAAACAAAAGGAGACTAAATTGAGATTCAACCGTGGCCAATCGAAACTGTTTGTGACAGTAATGTGTAACAAATTATGTGAATTAGTTCAATTCTTTTTGTAGAAGATTAAATATTCCGTTGCAAATCGCTCACGACTAAAATAAATCGGTCGACATCGATTTTGTGAGGGAATGGCGGGTGCGGGGAGGGGTGGGGAGTAACGAAAATACAATTATCAGCATTGTAACATAACCAGTTACAATAGTTGTCTGATGTTTTGTAAAGACACAAAGTGCACAGAAAAGATCGCGTGATTCAAACTGCGACGGAATCATACGTATTTTTAGAACTGAAGAGACAATAATCGCGTGTAAACTGTTGAATCAGTGCTGTCGACGTCAACGGCACCTGGTGTCCAGAACAGCAATTAAAACCGAGAAGCAACTGCGAAACTTATATCTCAAGCGGCAATCTATGTTCGTAGAGTCATGTTCATAATACAGAGGCATCTCACAATCGCAATGCGCCCGAAAGTAACAACAACAATAACAACAACAAAATACCGTCACGCCAGTTCCATAACGGGGGAGGACAGAAGGCACCGAGAACGCCGCGGAAAGCCAAATATCTCTGTCCTTACAAACCTGACGTGCTTCGTCTACATTCATCACTCTCTTCGTGCGTACAGAAATACAGTAAAAAAGTAAAGTAACAAATCTGATTATTAGCAGATTTGCGGTACATTTGAATGTGCAATTAGTTTTAATAGACGCAAGCGGATGCCAAGTGTCCCAGTTTTAAAATTGGCAGTTTTTCCACGAAAATTCAGCATAATCTCTCCACTGATTCGGCTACTACAAAAACAAGTTATTCTGCAGTTGTTAAAAACTATATTGTACCATATATTTCATTCCGAACGATCAAATACGTTTTAAAGGTAATAGTAAGTACCACTGTAAGATTAGAAGAGAAAATGGAATATTACATGACATTCTTAAGTAGTTGTCAGAGTACTGGATATCGTTGACGTAGTCTTTGTAGCCGTCCCGTTTGCACAATCCCGTTCGTTTCCGGTTAGAAATATTTCGAACTATTCAAAAGAGTGATAGAACCTATTTAAATGTTCTTCTCCTAGTCCTAGGCTCTATATTATCAAATACTAACACGTACCTCTGACGTTAAAAAAAGTACACGAGTTTTTGAAAATCAATTATCAGTCGCTATAAACATGAAATAATACACTCATGAGGAAAGCTGCACACCTTATACTTCTCTATGCCTAATGTTTGCTGCTTGCTCGGTTGCAACTTTCTTCGGCTAAGACAAAATATGGTCTCTAAAATGTGTGGTGTTTGCTAAATCGCCCTTAGCGAACGTGTTGGTTTATGGCCTTAAGCCTTCCCACTACCAGAGTAGACGGTCTAAAAAGGTGAAACAAAATAAAGATTCAAAAAAAAACAGGCACATGTATAAACATACTTATATCACGCATAAAAATTTCTCTGTAAACTTAACAAACACGTTTAAAATTCATTGAAGAAAGTTTGTTCTGTTGCCAGAGAAGAAACATAAAAATATTCGAAGTTATCAATTTTACTATTCTCTGTACGAATTTTAGACAACTATCCTTTTAGGGATATGATTCAAACGAAGCCTGTTCATCGTATTATATAGATGCGGAGGCGGCATAAGGCTTTTGTATTATTACGTTTCGTTTTAGCAAATAAAATTATGTGATTGTATATAAAACGACGCGTCATGCATATGTTAAGTAAACAGCCATTGTACATTACTGGTATTATTACATTAAAATAACACTCGGAATCATACACTTTTTGTCTTAACAATATTGTTTAGAATTCATTGAGGAGGAAAAATATATTCTATTATTATAAATGTCCATTGTTTTCCATAATAATATTTAACAATTATTATCTACCCTAACATAAATCACTCGCTATAACCGTGAAGGACAACACCGCGAAGAAACCTATACACCTTAAGGGTTCTACATATGGTGGTTTGAAAGGTGTGGAGTCCACAAAACTTCTGTATCTAGAAGGAAACTCGGATCTGTATCTAGAAGGAAACTCGGATCTATATCGAGAAGGAAAAGCTTCATAAATGAGATATATTCGAATGCACATTTCGCATGCTTAATGGAACATTGACTCATTAAGAGATAAGTTAAAATTTAGTTACGCACAGATACAGAGATCTCTTTTGCTGTGATCTAATAGATAGTTAATGAAATGTACAAAATGCGAGAATAATTCATTAATAATTATTTAAAAAGTTAGTTTTAATTTTATTCATCAACAAGTAGTGTAAGGCCTCGTTGCAAGATCTTTTTTTGCGCTTTCCCAAAAGTCGTCTTCTTTGAGTTAACTCAGTATTCCAATAAGCATGCGATTTAATTAAAAGCGATGACTATCAGAATAGTTACTATTACATAAGTTACGAGAAAACTTTTACTTGTACTTAGTGACTCGTGAGCTTAATTTTGGTAAAATACGATTCTCACAGTTTAGAAAGATATCAAGACAATTCCATAAAATAGAATTTAAATTATATACGATAACAGATCGACCTGCATAGAAATAAAACTCCAGTTAGCAAGTGATTTTGAATTCCCCTTTACCATGACAGAATCAAGTTCTAAATGAAAATTTATCACTATGAAAAAATTACCAATAAATTTTCCTCGTGCGATTACTAAAGGTTTTTTTTGTTCACTCAACAAGATTCTTTCCGCTTGTGTACCTTTTACAAAGTCCAAAGCGTTAAGTTCTCTATGTATAATAGATGAATTTTACGGCCTGTGTTTTTTAAATACCTACTATGTACCTACTGTAATTTGTAGGACTGCAACCCTTTATGTACCACGCGAATCTCCCCTGTAACTACGGGAGGCCTGGAGCATAGACCACCACGTCGCTCCACTTCAGATTGGTGTACCCGGGTAACTACTATAAGTCTATCTACCACGGTAGCAGCAACTAATATATAATCTATAAAAGACAAAATGTATCAAAAGGAAAGGCCCTATTTAAGGACCGCTTATCTCTATAGTACTGCTTGTAGCTAAGAAAAAGTCCTGTTCGGTCTGCACCTTCAGAAAACCGAATAAATCTAGCAGACGCACATGAATACAACGATTGAAATGTCCTCGAAATCGAAGTCTCTAGACAGAGGATCTCCACTTCCACAGCATCTTGCTAGAAATAGGCAAGTACCATCTAGCCTGTGCTCATCCATACGTGATTAATAGAATTCATCGAGGGCCTATAACTTAATCAAGGCTCAATTCATTAAAGTCTGACGAGTGGAAGATTGTTTATCTAACTAATATTTATCAATTTGCCCGAGAGAGCCAGTCAGTGTTGGCTAGTGATTATGAACAAGTTTCACGTCAGCCATCAACGTGTTCGAGAATAATAAAATCCACTGTCCCAGTATTCTAATCTGCGACTGCAGTCTATATTTTCACTCGGTAAGTGTACCACGACAATGGCCGGACCCACTATATTATCAGCAGGGAATGTGATGAACGCTTTTATAAAGATAAGTTGATTTTTTTGGAAAGAAAATTGTGAAAAATTTGCCAATAATTAATCAACATTAATTTGAATTTTACATATTTTAATCTTAAAAATTAATTGCTAAGCACAATGAGTGGTTCAGTTAAAAATTGTTTTATTTGTAAACATATTGTACGTCATTATGTACGTAGAACGTACCGCCCTACATAATAGCTTGTTTATTTTCGGACAACAAGTAGACACTTCGAAATATAAAAACGTATACAGATAATTAATCAAGTTCAATGACATGTTCTATATAAGTGCAGGGCGTCTTTTTGTCGTTTTAAATATTCATAACCTCTATAAGGTCGCGTACAGATTACATTAACAGCTGCCAGTTAGAATATATTATTTAGTTTATCACATTATGTTGTTATCACATTTAATCGTGTGTATTACTGGACGAGATCAAATGTCGATTAATATACATATGTAGATTAGGACTAACGAACGTACTAAAAACTTGAGACAACGTTAATTTCATCGTTAGTCAGATTAGAAATCTAAGAGACTAGCTAACTATGCGCCTCTCCATAACTTTTCTCCTTCTTAATGAAATCTACGAAGGTATTAAATAAATTATATATTCACTTAAATCAAACAAAACATTAATGCTTCGTTCTTGGAAATTTACTCTCGCAATTTTCTTTCGATTTATACAAACCCGTTATAACGTAATTTATAAGTTTTAAAAACGAAATATTAAAGTTTACTTTACAATTTAAATGTTGCTAGAGGTACGGAGAGGAGGTAAACAAGTTTTGTGGAGAGAAATATATATGACTTTTAACGAGGTTTTCTTTAGTACAAGTAATATTAAATACTTTTTATGTAACAATGTGGCGACCTCGGTTCAGACACAACGAATAAACAAAACCATTTGTTTAGTTTCAGTTACGGATATTAACAAAAACCATACTCACAAAAACCGAAGGGCTGACGATGAAGACAATTTTAAGGATGGAATTCGCCTACTTTTACTAGCTACTCTCTTCTTATAAAGGACTAAGTGAAAGCAGTAAAAAACACAGACTTTTCAAAACGACAAACAACTCAATAAGTAAAAACAATCCGTTTACAAAATATTCTCGAATATTCGAAACGGCAAAACGGCACCGATTGGCGTATATAGATTTAGCACAAAGTCCGTATTCGGGCGGTGTTCGTGGCGTAAAGTACCAGGGTGGCAGAACAACGTAGAAGTTGACCGAACTATGCTGTACTGCACAGAGCACCTGTTGGCGCGGCGCGAGGAGCGTTACTGACACGACTCGGCCCATTAGTCGCGAACACGTCATGCGGAAGCCGGTTCTGCTCTGGACGTCGGCAGCACGAAGAAAATCGCGGTTACGGATGCATTTCGCGACTTATAAAGATGCAAAAAGGTCGGACCTGCCTTTTATCAATAAAGGAAGCATTTTCATTGAGCTGATTTGTAATGGAACCGTTCTACGTACGAGTGTATATACTGATACTGACTGGACTCGATAACATAAAATTTCATGTAATTTGTGGTTCAACATTAATCTGCTCATTTGCAACAAAATCCTCGCTTATGTTAATGAGTACTTTAAAAATATATAGAGCTTAACGTTAACGTGTATTTACAATTAATCACTACACAATCAAAATATAATATACCACCTACACACAAAGAAAACTAACAGCAAATAAAAACTGATATCTCCTGATAAGTAAAGCGGTAATACCCCCGAGTGACGATTTAATCCTGTGAGCAGACAAATGGACTGCCTATGAAGAGGATAATGAATTAATTGGACAATAAATTTTATTGGTTCCGCTACGTCACGTTCAACCTACTTAAGATTGACGGTCGGTCGCTTGTCGCCGCGATCAAATTAAGAGGACCTAGTTTTAATCGCAGTTTTTTTAATAAAACGCCGCTCCAAATCATGACGGGGCTCTACACCGGATGAATTTTTAAACGCGTATATTTTTAACGAAAGCCTGCGGGTATATGGGTCAATGGGATTAAGCAGGGGCACTGTACTGTAGAAATTACCAACGCTTCAAATTAAATTTTAAGTAAATTACTCCTACAGAATAAATGGAAATGTGCTTTTTGTACGCTTGCATAAGTTTAAATTGTCGAAATGTCACGTTAAGTAATGTTCAAATACTAATTCGAACAGTCAGAGTTGTGACGGTCGTCATCTATTTAGCGTTGTGATCATAACTGCGTTATTAGCCTCGAGTACTTGGTTTGAACAACTTTCCCCTTTCATCCATATGAGACCAGAACACACCAGTACCGGTTGCTGGGCAAATGGGAGTAGCGAAAAAACTAGCTCCATCAATCCCTACACAAAGGTATCATACGAGTGCATACCTAGTAGTTTTACTTTGATAGTAATTTTATTACTTGCTATAAATGAACTAGCCTGCGAATATCTAATCAATAATACAAACAGTCAAGGAATTACCCTTAAACAGCCGATGTACGTACGAGAATAGTCTTATAATCAATTAATAGTCAAAAAATCAACATCAACCATACTTATTGGATATAGGCAATCATTTGACTGAGCCGAGTCTATATAATGATAGAGAAATTAACTTTATCTGTCCATCTGTCACATTTTACATCATAACACGTGAAACGGAGATTTTCTTGATTTTCGTAAATAACTTGAATCTACAAGCAACAGAACACTGGCTACATAAGAACATTTTGTTACAAGAAAACTTTCAGATACGAGCATGTATAATGAAATGCAACGAACCCATGTCCCATCCGCTAACATGTCTGGAAAGTTAGATATTGACCGTCTACACGTAGAGATACGAAGGTTTTATATTTTTTTTTGTGTAAATCATATTAGGGACGAAATGAACATATCTTTTACAAGTGTTGATCCTTTAGTATGAAATGCTTCTGTGGCATGAGATCAACATAAAACACTAGTATATTTTATTGGTTAGCAACGAAAGTTTATTGTCCAACTTCAAGTTACACGTCGCGGGGGTAATGCAAAACCATCTATCTATCCACCTAATAATATCCCTTTCCACTTTATGAGGCCAATAATGAAAGTGTAAAGCGTATTGTGAAGGTAAGTAGGCACCCTGGAGGGATGAAACAATTTACGGTCCCTTGACACTTGCTACACTCTAAGTAAAGTTGTTCGATGGTAATTGCAAAACTCGTTCAGATCAATAAATATCTTTATCTGCGCCGCAGTTTGTCTGATAGCGTTTTGTGGAAAGGCGGCAGTGGAGTTGTCAATACAATGTTGCAAATTGCTGTATTCGAATTGTGAGGATTGTATCCGATAAATTTGCCGCGCTGCCTGCACGAACGGATTCTATTACATTATTAAGACTCTCGAAGAAATTATGCAGACAAAAGAAATAGATGCAAAGTTGTTTATTGTATACGTTGTACTGCGTTGTGAGAGAACTCTATATTTTTCACGACACACTACAAAAGAAAAATTCAAGTTATATTAAAACGAATTCTTAGATAAGATCTTTATCACGCACCCATACTTCGTCTGCACTCGATCCGTCAATTTTTATTATTCTGGTTTGAACGGAATATATCCAGCTTCAAATGTACTCCGATCTAGTCTTCATGTCAGCTATAACATTATCGATGCTAAGTTTACTTGCCGCATTCAAATTACATCTAGATCTAAACTGGCTATGGTAATTGTGGAGAAAGGTAAGTTATTGAAGTACCATTAAACGTAGTATCGGCGAAAGGATCTCATCGAAACGGTGACAATAAAAATAAATAAAACAGAAACAGCTCATTGTATAAATAAAACGAAAGTCACTGGCAAACATTACGTATGTAAATTATATTGCGATCGTTTTTGTCATGTGACGCTGGTACATAGCATTTGTTTGATGAATTGACAAGGATCAAATTGACACGGGTGACTGCGAAACGCGAAATGCTAATTCTAGAGCCATTAGATGTGGAATTGCCGTATCGAACTTAGTTGCAGAGAGTATTCGTTTAGTATGGCTGATCCGGTCTAATGTAAAAACAAAGACGAAGACGTTTATTTGCACAAATATGGGTTACATATAAATATGTTACAGTATTATTAGTTTAAGTCATATTTTGCCTTTTAAATGGTACAAATTTAAGAACGCTTGTGATTACCGACTGGTATGGAATTGATATTACTATTTAAGAAAACTTAAAGCCTCTCGATAACATTGAACATTCGATTGAACGGCAAAAATGAAACCTGTCTATTCGTAATCATTTCGATGTGTTGAAACTTAATTTGTAATTGTAATTTGCGTTATTTTCGTAGAGATTAACGGTTACATTTGCATGGTTACGAAAGTCTAATCATCGTGCGACCGTCGAAAGAGACTGGAGAGAAGAGACTGGATTCTGTCACGGGTGGTTAACACTTACGATAGGCATAATACACTCGGGTAATCGTGCAACGATAATCACATTAACAGCTTTGCACGTTCGTGTGCGGATATTTTTTTAACAGAGTTCGGGAAACCGACAACGGGGCGAACGAGTAACGCGATATCTATCAACATTTGCCATCTTCCGTACCGAGCGGCTCTTATTGGTACCGTCTGACCTTATAGCCCACTTTCATTGATGCGAAGCGGCAATTATAGAGACAATGCGTTCTTTTCTCGACAATTTTTTTTCAGTGCGCGAATGTATCGCGTTATGGGCATTGTTGGCGACGGTTTAAGGTCGATATTTGTTTACGGGATTGTTACCGAGTAGCGTGACAGATGGATACGGATCAGAGAAGATGGCATCGAGTGATTAGCGAGCAAATTGAAGCGAATCCAGTCATTAGGCAAACGACTTATATTAATGGCCGCATGTATAGTATAAACGCACGAGAAAAATTACAACCTTTTAAAAATCGCATGAAAGTGTCTAAAGATTGATTTGCAACGATGTACTCAAATGATTAGCCAATTCATCGACTCGCTAACTGCTCTAATTATCTTCCACGCCTGCGAATGAATCGCTTAACTTAAAAATATATCCAGTTACAGATTGAACATTGCGAAAATAAAGTTTTAAGCGTATTGCAGAGATGATAAAATATTATGCAAATAAATCTGATCGAAGTGAAGTAAAGTCATGCATGATTACTTGGAAGGTACATGCGAAGCGAACTTAAGTTATTGTTATTCATAACAACATGGACGATTCAAGAACATACTTTTCCACGTCGTTAGCTTCAGAAACATGAAAGACAAAAGATGTATTGTAAAAATATGTTAATTCAGTATACTTTTACAGGATACCCTATGAACCCTACATAGTCATCGGGCTGTCTATTACAGACCGCTACTGCAATGTCTGGACACAGGGCTACCCAATAAGGCTGTGCCTTTCGTGTGGCAAACGAATAGATTACGATTAAATATCCCTTTATGACAATGCAACTAAATATAAATACATAAAACAAGTAATTAGTTCAGAAAAAGAGACAGGTCATTCAGAGGAAAAGTTTATCTTAAATCTATATCTATATCTATACCCTATACTAATATTATAAGGAGGAAAGATTTGTGTGTGTGTGTGTGTGTGTATGTAACGAATAGGCTCAAAAACTACTGGACCGATTTCAAAAATT
>DWDX01003727.1:0-12683 GCA_018245675.1 Agara michaeli
AAATGAGGGTAGATCGGGTACCCTGAAAGATACCGCAGATAACATATTGAATCAACTTACTTAACATCATACAGATAAGAATCATACATATATAGGGATGAGAATTGAAGTCACTTCAGGCTAAGCTGAGTCCTATAGGCCAGTTTCAAGCCGAGGCCAAAAGGCCAGATACAAGTCGGCACAGGAATGAGGTAAGCGATGCCGACTCTGAGTCTTTATGTAAATAACAGCCAGAGTTATTTGAAGGGGTACCGGCGTGGCATTTTAATGAGAAAATTCCTGGGCCTCATATTTTGTTGCCTCTCTGGGATTTATTAGGATTAGTATCCGATTTGGATGTAAATAAATGAGTTTTTATATATATTCACCGAGTGGTTAACATCTATCCTTACAGAGATGATGTGTTTGTACATTCATCACTCTCATCACACGCGCTGGTTTCGGAGACCTCGACTCTCCCATCAGCCGGTATATGACCTATATGGTCGGTTTAAATTCGAGATTTTATTGCTAGGAATTTCTTAGATTTTGGAAATAATTTGACCGTCGTCTTACTTGGCTTGCGTGGTCTTTGGTCTAGCGGTTAAAGCCCCTGACTCCTAAATGTGCGTGCAGTGATAAGCACATTTGTTTGTTCCGTGTGTGTAATAAAAGTATCTACATCAGTGTTACAC
Organism: Agara michaeli; assembly: GCA_018245675.1. Classification (NCBI taxonomy): domain Eukaryota; kingdom Metazoa; phylum Arthropoda; class Insecta; order Lepidoptera; family Hesperiidae; genus Agara; species Agara michaeli. The sequence continues at coordinate 675 of DWDX01003727.1, forward strand.
AGGCATCATGTATTGTCTATGACGGTGTATTTTACAGGTGCTGCGATTCGTAAATCTTGTGCTTAATCTCCCCATTATTATAATGGCTGTTTCATAGCTCACCCTGTATATCGGGGGAAGCCGTGAAAATGCTACATCAATAATACGCAGATGGAATGACTAGGCGTTACACGTCGTATCCATTTCACTCTCATTAATCTTTAAAATAATTTGGAATATTCGTAAAAGATTTTTTGAGAGCGACCTAGCAATCGGCAGTCGCGAAAGGCCGCCTGTGGGTATCGGCAATCTACCGTAGGACTGTAGGAATGGGAATTAGTTCAGTTAGCAACAGCTATAAATTTTATTTAGCAGTGAATAGCTTTGCTAATATTTTCTTATATCTTTGGTGTTAAGCTTACGGCTAACAAAACGCGGAGCCTTATGGTGCTCTTTCAAATGTCGTTTTGATTTATGATGAATCGATTTATGTATCATTAAGTAAACGAATGGTAATAAATAGGATTATTTACGTTCTCATTTATTTCATTGCTTATTTAAAACCGAGTAGCAAAGGGCGGACGTAATTTTTAGATGACTTCTCTATCATTCAACGTAAGCCGATGGTATGAATATGAGGCAGCTAGCAAGTGAAGTTTAGCACGAATATTCGGACCAGAGATAAACGCTTAAAAGATCCTCATTCAATGAAAGTTAATGGATACACGCCGCGAGATCCAGACTCCTTTTACGCGTGCAAACGAACCGTCTGCACGCGAAACCCAGAATCATAATTTTCCAAACGATACCGTGTCAAAACTTCATTGGATGACTCTTGGCGCATTCAGAAAAACCTCGACACTAAAGCGCCGTGGGTTCCATCGGCAAAAGTTTGCACATACCAATGAAAAGGTGGTCGACTGGCATGCCACTTGACACTTCTTTCACCTCGGCTTCTCATTAAAACGGCCTATGTTGTACAGTTTTCAAACGATTTTCACTTTTATCGAGCACGCGTTAAAGCTCCGCTTGGCATCTAAAGCAGCTGATAGGGGATCTCTGGTTTAAATTACTGCTGTGTTGTATGTCGAGAGATTTGAGATAGGCGATGAATGAGTCCACCGTGAATCATTTCTGTTTCAACTTTCAGACGCGTAGCTACAAAATTGCGTTTTATTTTCAATTATTTTGTGGAGCTATATGTTTTAAGTTGTTTGTATCGCTAAGCGGTGCTTTATAGCTGGTTACTAGTTAGTTTGTTGTACTTCTTGGTCCTTCGAGCCGGATAGTTTCAAATCAATGCGCACGTAACTACACTGCATTATTATGAACGTTTATACAATCTAACACAATTTCTACTCGTTTGTTCGTGCGTTCGCTGGCTGTGGAGCTATTACCTACAAAATCTGTCGCTCCAACCCCTTGCAATTGAACAGGGGCGCGATCCGGAGGGTTAGCGTATCGCAGGATATGACATGGAGTAGTTGTTTTGCGTCTACAATGTGCATCCGAACTTGATGAAAACGCGTGTTGTCTGGTTTTATCTTTGTGCGCAGTTTAAGAGCGTATTACTTTGAGGGGTTTCGTATCTTTTGCTTCTGAAAATCCACGTTTCTCTGTATTCTTTCTGTTGTTCATAAATATAATTATAAACTCATTTATCGTTGCTTGTTAGAGCACTAAGTTTTTTTTATCGTGAATGCATAAACGGATATTATTTCTTACATCCTAAAAGTTTTGGGATAATAGAGAAAAATATAAGTTTTACTAATATACTATCACGGTAGCTTTCTAAAGGGGTAGACAGACTTCCAAATATCTCTATCTCTATTTACCTGACGTGCTACTACGTTCGTCTCTCTTCGTACATGCGAGTCGGTATTGGAGGCTTCTGACATAAATACAAGACATTACTAACCCTATAACATAATCAACTGTTGGATAATGAGTCTTTAAATATGTGAAAACAGCTTAATCGTTTGCCAATCAAGATTGATTCCGTCACATTGGTTTCCTTCACCGTTACAGTAAGGGATATTTAAAAAATAGCAGATTAGTTTACGAGTAAAGCATTTCTCTATTAAGGTGAATGTGAATAAATTTACGTGTGTCTTTTACTATATAACAGTTCTAGATGAGATTGGATAACATAGAACAGCCTACGCCGAGACAGTAGCGCGTCGGGAGCCCTTCAATCGAATAAAACTCAATTTGTTCCGTCTTTCATTCGCCAAATTGAGTTCGCACAGAATATTGTTTGGGTTACCAAAGGAAGGTACGTAAACGTTGAAAGGCGCTTGTCTTTTACCCTACGGACAGCGAGGGAGCTTGGTAAACGAAAAGAGTACACGAAAAACACTTTTCTTATCTTTTTATCTCTAATTATCTAACACTAACGCTACGCTAAGAAAACATGATACCCATGTCAAAAATCACATCGATCTGTTACTCCGTTTTCATGAGAAAGAAAAACAAACGAACACGCTTCCATTTATAATATTAGCGTAAATAATATACCAAATATAATCTGAATTGAAAAAGACGATATTAATTTCCTTTAATGTAGAGGAGTTCACAATTCCTTGTAAATTTATTTTACAAAATACACAGTGACCGTGTTCGCGGTTTGTGTGAAAGTAACTTTACAAAGTTGGCAACTTTCAGAAGTCTCAGGAAAATTTGCTTCGAATTACAGAAGTGCTTTAACGTTTTCACCGCGTTCTTGGCTTTGTTGAAGTTTATTTTGTACTGCTTTGCTTCGAGGTATTTGCAGAATCGCTTAAAAGCTTTGAACAACTTTTGGGAATACTTTAATGGAAATTGCTTTGCGTGGGGAGCTTTATGAGGTGTAGTAAGTCACTTACTGTGAGATGTATGAGTGGCCTCTTAGTGGTTAGAGACCTTGACTGCTGAACCAGAGATAGTTGGTTCGATTCCCAGGGACAAACATTTGTATGAGAGCTCATATTTTTTAAGTCTGATAGTAATAAGAATATCTATTTAATAATTGTATAGCAATATGAATATTATTACAAACTATAGTAAAGGAACTTTTGAAATTTTGATCCTTGAAGTACCTAAGACCGATTTCCGATAGTTTTCAACGTACGCAAGCAAATTTGTAGTTACAGGTCTGCCGATGTTCACGGTCCGGCTCGAAGGACCACGAAAGCCTAAGTGCATAAAAATTCACGCCTACGATTAATTCCTATTATTAAAACACTCACCTGTCACTCGATACTAATATGAGTTGAATGTTCGCGTACTTGGCCCTTCGTTTGCGGACCGCCGACAGCGCCGAGCAGAGACTTGGCGCGAACGATCGGCATGGTGGGCACTGGAAAGAACAGACGGTTCAGCATTTCTACAGAATAATGATAAGAAGAGTTTTATGGACATAGTCTATCATGCTGACCAAGTTAGCATTGGCAGACTGGACACACCCTAGAGGACATTTTGAATAACTCTAACGTGTGCAGGTTCCCTTAGGTCTTTTCCTCACCGATAATAGCGAGTGATATATAATATTTATTTTATAAAAAAACGATATTAGACTTATGACTAGCAGTGGATCAATAAAAACATGAATGAATACATTAAAGTGTCTATCCTATCCCGAACATAACTTAAATACTTTTATATATTAGATGTTATAGGTACAGCGATAATTTGTTAAATAATTCACAGATATGATTATCTGCATTATTTTAAAGCAATAACCGTGCTTCACGAGGTTCGTTAATTAAAGCCGGCGAGCTCAATTGCACACAAGTGGATCGAACGTAAATATAAAGTGAATCACGAGAGTGCATTTCAATTCGTCCGGCTCGAAGGACCAACATATGAATATTCGATAGCGAATGAATTAATGTTTCCGATCCATTGGTTTTATTAAAATATTTTCTGGGGTATATAAAGAAATGTATTCAATTATTCTCTATCTCCCAGTTATTTCGGGTGGCAAAAATACCGACAAAAAAAATGTACAATTATTTTGAATAGAATTTCTTGTCTTGTAGTAGACTATTTTGGGATCTTAAGGGTATGTCTTCTAAAGTTAGACAGACAGGATTATTATCCAAATCTTTTCTTACCCAGTGAGCGGCGAAATAGAACACCCTGATAGCATCGGGTGGCAACTCTTCGTACTGTTTGCTCTCCCCTTCGCCTTGCAGCTGGACTCCTCTCATGACCTCGTGCAGGGGTGGCGCCGGCCAGGGAAACCGTGCTCCTTCAGGGTCGCTGAGCAGAGCGTCGCGGACCGCGCGGCCGCGTATCACCAAGGTGGGCACCCCCACTGCTATGCTGTACTTCTGGGTGAGACGGCGCTGCAAGAAATAAGAGTTGGGCTTTAAGACATGATAGAATTAATGTAAGACAAAGGCAAAGACAAAAACGTTTATTTGTACAAATATCGGTACATACATATAAACATGTTACAAAATTATTAGTCCAAGCCATATTTTGCCTTTTACGGCGTACAAGTTCAGGAAATGAAAGTAAAAATACACTAAATATTTACTAATGTTAAATCATTACATGATAATTGAGACACATTTAAGATTCAAAACAAACATAAAACCGTGACTCTGGTACCCAGCATTGCACATACATCAAGTCATTAATACATCCGGGGCTGAAGTATTGTAGTATCGAAGAGAATGAAACGTGAACGGTCCCGATTCGTTAACGTGTTCGTGTGTGGTTCAGACGACGAGCCGCTGGGCGGCATCGAGAGCGAGGAGGAGGCGGACGTGGCCGTGGCGGCGTGCCTGGCGCGCGCCGGCGCCGCGCCCGCCGCGCGTCTCACCGACATGCGGCCGTCCGCGCCGCACCACTCGCGCCTCGAATACTCGTACGGCGCCGTGCTGGCCGCCTGGGCCGGGCCCACGCACTGGCGCCTCAAGAACAACAGAGGTGAACAACACTTCTCACTACCTACTACCCGTGCCCCGCGCAGATTTCGAACCCGTAGCAATATCGGGATACAATTGTTTATTTCCAGGTTCAAATTATCTTTATACCAAATTTCATTACAATCGGCCTAGCGGTTCGGCTGTAAAGGCATACCGGACATATACATACGGTATTATACATATAAACCTCACTCTTGAATCACCCTATTTATTAATCAAAACGACATTAAAGTTGATTGCTTACTTTGAAAGATCTAAGTGTACAGAGGGCGGGAAGCGTTTGATATTCTACTATGTAGCTATATCAATCATAATTGGAACAGCTCCACACATAGCCGTTTTGATTATAAATGGCTCAGTTAAATTCGTGTTATTTGTTCTTGTAGCGTCCAAGCTGTCCGAACGCACGCAGTCCACCGCCGGCCGACTGACGGTGGACGGCAAGAAACCGCCGCGCACGAAGCGGCAGCTGGACTTCCTCAACGCCGGCATGTCGTTCGACTGCCGTTCGGAACCGGTGGGGGAGTACGAACCCACGCAGCCTGCCAAGATCATGATCAGTAGGAAGACCCTGGCCACGGGCCACACGTGGAATGAGGCCAACTTCAAGACACCTATCGATAGGTATACTTTTTAACGGAACAGAACGCTATAGAATTATTGTCTTCTACGGATATTGAATTTTTGTAAGAGCATTTTATTATGAGTTACAAAAAGTTCAGGTCGGCATAAACAATGACTACTTTATCCTTAAAGTTACATATAAACATTTGGTTATTGTGAGGCTGCTATTGAAATACATATAGTATTGTAGTACAGGCCGGGTATATCTGCAAAATCTACAGAACCTTTCCGTTTGCTAAAATGCAGGTGTCATGCAATAAAATTGTTACACCATGTCAGGGCGAGACACTCAAAATTTGTTCACGATTCGCAGGGGTCTAGATGAGTCGCACTTCCGCAAGCTATTCCTTCGTCAAAACGTGATGATGGTGCGCAAACGCGACCTTCAGCTGCAGCAAGCAGATCTCGACAAGCAGAGGGAGCCGGAACCCGTCACCGTCGACGTAGCGAAAGACTACGACTATAACAATGAGAATGATTCCTCTTACTGCCCTAACCACATACCCGTAAGTAGATGTATGTCGATGTTTGGGATGGATGGATGGATGGATGATGTGCCACCTTTGGGACCATTAGTAATAACAATAGACCAATGTTGCCACAATACCCACAACACAAGTATCCTGAGTATAGTCTAATTTTATATTCCCATCCCTATATTAATGTAGTTGTATGTTATTTCGCAGGAAGGTGACGAGTGGGGCAACGAAGACGCGGCAGCCGCGGGCGACCTGCACGACAGCTCGCGGCCGCTCGCCGGCGACGACCTCGGCGACATGCTGGAACCGCCCACTAAGGTTTGATAAATGTTTTAAATTCCATTCTACAACAAAAATATATCAACCTTATCTATGTCGCAAGTCGCATTGTAACTTTTATTTTAGCACTGACGACGATGTTTCCCGACAAATAAAGTCTATGATTCTTCAAAGCCCGTTCACGTTCGTCGAAGTTTCATGTGATCCGTCTTACGATGCATACACGCTTCCAAAAAAAAAAAAACAATTGATACACTAATCAAGGAAACAAGTAGGATATTAACAATTGTTCTTACGGAACTTTCGCCCAATAATAAACTCTATCGATGGTATTAAATATTCTCCAATACATTTCGCGAAGTGTTTTAACAATTCAGAAGCACCCAATGTTTGCTTTGCAGGTTGCCAAGATATTCATACCGTACGCGATGCGAGCGAAGAAAATCGACATGAAACAGCTGAAACACTGCACTTGGAAGATGCTGACAGAGAAAACGTCGAAAGGGGAGAGAGATGTCGCCCAAACAACGTTCTGCACCCTCTATTCTCGTCTGCCGACCATGTTAACACCGAACATGAGGGAGTGTCTCAGTGTGCCATTAGCCTTATTATCTTTACTTCATTTAGCCAACGAAAAGGGGCTCGTTCTGGAAAAGAAAGATGAACTAAACGATATCGGTGTACTGGGTCTTATCGAGTAGATTTTTTGTGGGCCAATCACAATATTACCTTTTGTAAAATAGTCTTCTCTTTTCTGTTAATTACTTTTAAATGTATAACGCCGCTAAAACGAATTTATCGTAATAACCAGTATGTGGCAGACTGAAAGTATACTTAATATCACTCAATATCTCTCCACAATGCGGGACATGTGTAAATATTTTGTATTAATATACTTCCGTGTTGTATCAAGCTGGGTGTCTATGTCGTTAGTTATCATAACTGTGTACAGATGTTTTGTAACGTTTATTTTTTGCATTCAATTTTGCCATATTAAAGACAAATATCCATAACTTGTTTTTTTTTTGCTTCAGTCGAGAAAATGTAGCCTGTAAATCTATATTATAGAATTTGCTAAAAATATTATATTTGTATTAAGACGCAATACAAATATTTTATTGACCTAAATTTCATACACTTCATTAGTTATTAACCAAGTAAAATGGCAATTTAATGTCACCTCATTAGAAAAAAATAATATTTTCACAACAAAATCACCGAACGATTTTATTGAAATTTTACATTACACAAACCAAGTTTCAATTTGAAAGTTAAAGACATGGGTTATTAACAGAAAAAAAAAAACAAATCATCCTTTAACATTTTACTTTTATATAATAAAAACAGAATTGCAAACATAACTAGCGTGTAGTGGATAACAAAATATATTTAACGATCGTGGTATCGAATCAACGACGACGATCCAGATGCGTTGAAACCCGCCAATCGAGTCCTCCTCCCCGTACACTCAATGTACCGTAAAACTCATATTAAGTATAATTATGTCAATAATTGTGTCACGAAAGTCACGTAGCAGCTTTTAAAGTCTAAAAGGTTCAAAAGCAGATCACAGTGAATTGAATACGCAGTGCAAATCAATCTTATAAACTATAAAAATGAGTATTAACAAAACAATAACAGAACCCCTGCGGTGACGTTGCACGAATATCCGAACGTGCCGGGTACGAAATGCGCGGGAAACGAACGCGTGCGTCGTGGAGAAGCAGCAGTTATGCTCGACGCTATGCTCTAATTATAGAAGACGGATATACGCCCGCACCGTCGGGGTAATAAGTAAATAATTTTCAAATAAAAACTTTTGTTTGCCCTTATAAAACTTTCTATAAAAAATCATTAATAGTAGAATAATAGAGAAGCGCAAACTCTATGGCCGCTCCCGTCGCCGAAAATGCCGGGAAATGCATAATTTAGGTGTCGGCAAAACGTAAAACGTGTGCGAAGAAATTCGCTGCCAACTCTCATTCCGCGACCAGGCGGACATACTATGCAGTGATCATTTACTCGGCGGGTACCTATTGAAATCGGCCATAAGGTTTAAGCGTCTACGATGATATATATATTAGAATCACAACATTGGATAATCCGCGTACATTATCACAAATATCAGTCAAACGCCTTTTCGCAAACGCAATAATAATACGGAAATAATGTAACACACTACAAGGTAATATACAATAGTAAAATAATAGTTTCGTATAGAAACCAAAGGAGATATTTTATATAATACAGAACGACATTAATTTAAGAAGTTATTTGGTAGATTCATCCTCTGTTTACGACGTTGCCGCCAACGGGGTTCCTTTAATGTCTGTGGTTGTTTCAGATTGTTCCACATCATTAGACACGTTAGCAGCTACGTTTTCATTAGTTTTCTCTGGGGAATGCGATTTATTTTGAATTTCGTTACTAATATCATCGCTTTTATTTTTAGTACCCGTGTTACTGGAATCTTTTGAATCTTCTCTATCTGGCGTTTTTAAAGTTTCATTAGAGTTATGAAGAGTCTCCGTTGAAGCGTCTTTTTCAGGTGTCGACGTAATTTTTTCACTAATTGATTCTTCAGTAACACTATCGTTAGCGTCATGAAAGTTATCTTCAAATGAATTATTCTCTACAACTGTTTGGGTGCTTTCGATGCTTTCGTCTAAATCTTGTTGTGATGAATTTAATTCGCTTGCTTCCTGTACTATACCCTTACTTTCTTCTTCAGCTATATTTTTACTTTCTTCCACTATACTCCTATTTTCTTCCTTAACTATATTTTTACTTTCTTCTTCAACTATACCCTTGCTTTTATTTTCATTTTCTCCAACACTATTTTCAACTAGATTGTCTGAAGAACATGTTTCTGTGTTTTCATCAATTACTTCACTTTTATTATCTCCTATACTATTTTGGGCCTCAGTCTCTGAACTAGGTTCAATTGAGATAATATTAATGCCTTTATTTTCAATATCTTCTTTTTCAGTCGCTAGTAATGTATTACTACTTTGATCATTTTCCATAGTTGTAGAGTCTGCTTTGATAAACGAAGTAAAGTCGACATTATTTAGATATAGTTTTACTAAGTAAGGCTCTTTAAGACTATCTAAAAATTCTACTTGGAATGTGGTGTCTTCCGAAGCCAGATCATTTAGTTTGGTTTTCGCAATTTCTAATAACGCAGAATTTTCAGTGAAAGCAGATAGGTGACAGCATTTAGCCATGGGTTCCATTAACGCGAGATCTTCCGGTAATTGTTTGAATTCTTCACATTTAGCTTTATTGCCATAATCTATAAACTGGACATGGTAGCCAGCATCGCAAAATTCCAAAATTCTGGACCTATACCACTGTTCGTCTTCAGACCAAAACGCAGCACATATGGACCCAACTTTCAGATCTACGGCGGATTCAAATTTTATGGCATCACTCAAACTGTCTGTTATCTTATCGATATCGGGAATTTTGTCTTCTAGTTGGATGTAAAACTCTTCTAGCGTATTTACATAACAGATTTTACCATTGCTACGCAAATCTTGGCCAAGCGGAGTCGGTCTCTCGGCGACCGGCTGCTCCTCACATAATCCTACTAGTTCTTCCGTTACTGATTTACCTTCTAAGTATAATTCCACGATGGATATGTCACCGGAAGCAATAAATTGGACATTAAAAATAGTAGCACCTTCCGCTGCTAATTCGTTGAACTTGATCTCTGATTTACGTGACCATGACTTAATATCACGAGATTTCTGTAAGGCACATTTTCTAGATAACGCCGGTTTCACTTTCAGTTCATCGGGAAGGCTGCGCAGCTCATTGGCAATTGAAGCATTTCCATAATCCATGAATAGCACTTCCGTTCCCTCGGAACCGTCCACAATCACTTGAGCTCTGTACCAAGCACCGTCTTCCGGATATTTCGCCGCACAAATAACGCCCTCCTCTTTAGTATCGAGTGTGGGGAAGTTTTCAGCATCGATCATAGCGGCTTCCATGGCTTGCAATTCCGGGGCAGCCGTTTCTAGCTGTATCCAAAATTCCGACGGAGAATTTACGTGACTAGCGAAACAGGACGGCAAATCTCCACAATCGTTATCGTCCGATCTCGTCGCGTGCCCTTCGGAAACTAGCTTGTCTGTTAAATTTTGACCATTAACGAATATATCTACATAAGTCGTAACATCCTTGAGCACGATCAAGGCGTCAACGGGAGCGGAGAGATCCCCGACGAGTTGTGTAAAGTAATCAGAGGCAGGTTCCGACCACTGGCCGGTTCCCGTTGGCACTGCGTTGACGCTGGATTTGATAGCGTAGCGTTCAACTTCTTTCAAATTATCGGGGATAACCTTGATCAAGCCCGGTTGGTTATCTAGGACGTCGGTATTGCCGTAGTCAATGAACCGCACGGTAGTTATGTCGGAATCCGAATCGAGAATCTCAGCTCGATACCACTGATCATCAGCCAGATACTTCGCGATGCACAACGTTCCCATTTCACGATTTTCGATGTCGTCGTACGAAATGGCATTAGCTTGCAGTTCAGCTTGGATCTCTTCTATCTTATCCACCTTGTCCAGCATTTGCAGCCAGAAATGTCCAGGCGTATCGATATGGCTAATGTAAACTTGAGTGCAACCATCTGGCAAAGATATTGGTTCTACCGGCGGAGCTTCCTCCTTTGACTCGACGACCTCTTCGGTGGACGTTATTTTAGGTGTAGCTAGTTTCTCGTTGACCAGTTTCATCGATAAATCCACACCGTCCAGATGCAAGCTCGCTAGCCACCCATCGTTACCGAACGCCAGCGTGACCTGAACTTCTTTTTCGTTGACCCATTCATTTAACTTGGTGACCGCGTCTTCCTGTAACGCGACCAGACCTAAGCTCGCGACGAGAGCAAGAGCGCACGGTTCATAGAATTTGCTGTCGAGTTTCTTAAGGGAGTCCTTGGCCACGGCCTCCGAGTTACCGTAATCTGGAAATTGCACTTTAACTTCGGACTCCCGCACTGTGACTATTGTAGCGCGATACCAGTTGCCGTCGGAAGATTTCGCCGCGCACAATGCGTCCACCTCGAAGTCCGTGAGGGCTTCCGGAGTACCTTTGAAAACAAAAGACAGTCAATCGTCAGTCCCTTTCTCCCTTCTCTCGTTCACAACATTATTATATCACACCCACCCTCCTCGTAGAACTTGTACAGTTCGTCCAATAGTTTCGCAATGTTGTCGCCGTCGCTGGACTTCTGCAGGTAGAACTCGTTGAGATTCTCGACGTGCGACATGTAGGCCATGCCGAAGTTGTAGTTGAAGACGGCGCGCGTGCACAGCTGCACCACCTCGTCGTACGCGCCCTCGTCCGGCTCGAACACGCTTATCTTGTGGCCGGTCACGGGATCGTACAGCGTTGATACAAGCCTGAAAATTGATATACCTTTAACGCTACCTGTACCCGTAGCACGAACCTCTAGCGAACCAAGTATTCGTACGGTAAATGATACAAAATTATATGAAAAATGTACAGCGCCCCTGTCGTGCGTAAAAGGAACTAATTTTGCGAGCACGTACCGTACTTCTTTCTATTTATATTTTCTAGCGGCTAAGTTGATGTAAACGTAAATGTAAATGTCGCGTTTTGTATGAAAAGCGACTTTTGTATGGTGAATTCGATAGTACTTCGTGCTGCCGACTAATGTGAACGTAATGTAAAGGTATCGTATTCTCGATACCTTT
>DWDX01003728.1:0-12682 GCA_018245675.1 Agara michaeli
TACACATTAAGCAATTAAGACATAAGAGGTGATAGGTATTGAAAATAATATGGTCTTTTCTTTAGCGCTGTTATGTAGAGGTTTTTATATATACTTTTTTATTATACTTGTTCAATAATCTTTTCCGGTATTGACGAAAGAGAATGAATTAGTGATACACATAATGTGTAACACTTTTATTGACTAAGTTTTATTGACTAAAATGTTCATGCGGTCACAGTGTTTAAAGATTAAGCGATTCGAAACATCTGTTTATTAAGGCTCTTTCATATTGATTTGTATTTAAGTTTTATCTTATATCACCCCTAGTTGCCTTCCTATGCCCATCCGAGGAGTTTCACGGTATACTTTAGCACTCAAGATTTCTCTCAAGCTGGACTAAAACCTACAAGCTACTGAATTGAATTGAGTAAGACGGGACTAAAACCTCGAAGAAACAGTTACTTTTAACAATGTTCAGGGTGTAATATATCATATTTCACTATAATAAGTACATACACAATGATTACCAAATACATTATCTTAAGATGTATTATAAAAAATGTTTTCTAAGAGCAATAAATTGAATTTTATATAACTTGTCTTTTATTTATAATGTTATGTGAATCTATTGGTTGTCATTAATAAAATGGGACCACACGGGAAGCACCACCTATCAATTAAATAGAAAAAATTCAAAATCGGTCCACGCAGTCCAAAGTTATGAAGTAACAAACAAATAAACAAAAAAATGCAGACGAATTGAGTACCTCCTTCTTTTGGAAGTCGGTTAAAAATCCTAATATAACTTATAATGTAAGATCGCCATATCTTTATGTCCCTATTGAAATGAGCTGAGCCTACTTTTATATTCTATATACTTTCTATTTTATTTGTGGTCTACGTAACATAGGTACGTGATAGGTAAGTAAATATAATGATTAGAAGACATTATCTCGATTAGACACGTTGAAGCGGCGACTGTGTTTTCAGAAGTAAAAAGTTATATTGTAGCAGCGGTGATAAAAATAAATAGCAAACAGGTCAACTAACGTAAATGGTGTTTTCGCGTGGGGAATGCACGGTGTCATGCAATTCGGTATTTACAGTTTCACTTTTCATAATTATTATTTGAAGGTAACCATACTTTTTTTTATGAAAATTATATATTATCTGAATACCCAGTGAAAAGCTCGGGCAGATTTGTTTATTATTAATTTCTAATAGCTCTCGGCGATATATTAATTATAAATTGACTGTGTTTAATTGAACGTAATGCTCCACCACCAGATCGTAAGATTAATTATGCAAAATAGACAATATGTAGTTCATTTGTGATTCAACAGATTGCTATTTAATATAATTATCATATATATTATAGTATGTAACTAAAAAATAACAAAGGAAGAGTAGTATAATACTCCTGTAATTATTTCGAATCGAGAACACGGCTTAATGTTATAGTAATAGTATCTACCTATTGACTACAGTATTATTATACCCATCAACTTAAATTGAACTATAATATTTATGATGCTAAAACATAAAGGATTTATATAGTTTGCAATGGTGAGGTATCGATTGATGGCAATGCTATTAGTAAGGCGAACTTACTCTTGTAGGTCGCTGGTATAGCATGGAGGGTAGTATCGGCTCCACGACGCCACATAAAACTTTCAGCGTCACGAATAAGTGACATCGTTCATATGATCGACTTCTATGAACACGTTCAAATTAAAGTAAATAAAGTATTATTTTTTTATGAAAATTATTTGAGCTTTATGCTATTTCGTGTGTCTGTTTTAATAGCGAAAAATGCTCAAAGCCCATTGTCCAGCATGGTGCTCTAACAAGATGTTCCAATTCCAGATGGTCTCAGTTTATCTCGACATTATGGCTTATAAAATTGACGGAACATAGTATGAGCGTGTAATTAAAAAGACGTATATCTAATAATAAAAATGCTAATGTCATTTTCTCACGCTATTAATACGTTACTCTTGCATTGCTGAACTGATTTTGATCAATTTGAACATGGATATTGTTTGAAATTCGAAGAAGGACAAGCATTTTTTAACAACTCTCATTTTCATACCATTCGTAAAAATTTTATGCGAAAGACGTTCTCAAGGCCGGCGATGAAGATATAATAAAATACATTATTTTTTAAAGAATTCTTCCATAATTCATGTAATTACAGACCGACTTATAATTATTTAATGTCATGTCTCTGTCGTTTGTCGCCTTCATCTAGTTGTCCACCAAAAAAATAGAATCGAATATATTAAGTAAAAATATCTTGTATAAAAAGCCTTCACATACTTATATCTATACTACTGAATAATAAGGAAACTAGCAATGGGAAAAAACAGGTGCTTTGACTCGGAATGCTCCAATTACGCCTGCATTAATAAATAAGCAGCTATTCGCATAGCTTGTTGGGTATTCTTGGACGGTTAATATCGATTGCATTGATACTTAGACGATATAACGTGCAATGTTATGCCTCAATAAATTCAATATGATCTTGTTCTACTTACAATACGAGCCTATTGCATGCAAGAATATAAACTTAGTTAAAATAAATACACAATTTAACGTAACGTCTTGACTTGAGCTTTACAAAATTTGGTTGATAAATATATCGTTGTAATATGCAACATACTTATGTTACACAGGTTTTACCTGCTTAATAGAACGTTTATTTAACGACTTGGAATCAGGGTGTACTTAAGGAGGTTGATAATTTAAACTAAAATAAAGGTGGGCACCTACTGTAGACACATATTAAAAACCTTTACCTGTAAACTCTTTAAATATACCCATATTTATGCAATTAAACGTCTTTGCCTTCGTCCTTTGTTATATCTACTAGGAGGCATTTTTCAATAGTGGATCAGAGATGGCGCCACATGTGTCTCGAACTCTCGAATCACGTATCGAAGTTTTCTAGACATCTACACTAATTTCCAAAGTCAATACGTTTCATGAATTCAAAATAATTCAAAATGCATTGCAGTATATGCAACATTTGATAAATAATGCAGGGAAGTGTTACTATTTGTAATAACATTATTGAAAAAATGTTATTTGTAATAATTAATAATATTCTTATCTCTAGTACATATTATATTATATTTATTAAGAATATATTTTAAGAGGATTTAAATATCTTTCTCTGTGCTTATTATCTAAATACAACTGTTACGATAATTTCTACGTTTCTGTACTTATTTGACAGTTTAAAGAATTAGGTAGAGTTGTTTTATGAACAAGCAGGCAATAGAAAATCGATAATGACGAACCGAGGTACAAAACATGTGGGTTCATTGATTATGCGCATAGATAACGCATAATTTAAATAGATGCACCTCAATACATACAAACAAAGAATATTTTAAGAATTGTAATGAAATGGAAGCGATATCGGAACAAGTTTACTTTGCCCGATAACTAATCGCTTAACAGAGGATCAATGTGTTCACGTAGGTGGCATTTTAAAAAGTTTACTAATTTAACTTATGATACACCTTATATGTACTATGTTAAGCTTTTTTAATGATAATCAAAGAAAAAGGTTATCAGATACTATATTTACTGCAAGTAATAAACTCTTGTCATCTGGTGTACTAACTCTAGTGATTGCTGTTGGCCATATTTGTGTATCATAATTCATAATAATAGATTCTGATAAAACCGTTTTCTAGATTATTGCTTTGGTAAAAATTTACAATTAAAAAAAATAGCTTTAGGTTATTTGTTTTTATTTCTTTTATTGCACCGAAATAAAAAAAATACAACAATTTTAACAATTTAAAACAGTACAATATGGCGGTCTTATCGCTATTAAGCGATCTCTTCCAGACTACCTTTGGAAGGAGGACATAATAGAAAACGCTTTTGAGGTGTTATTTTTACACCTACCTCAGATAGTTCTGCACTAAACATTTAGATCACAACGTGTTTTATAGTGGGCTACAACTGATCTAGTTTGATCTGGTCTGATTTGGACATGAAAACGTCTATGTTAGCCGTTAAAACCATGTATACGTCGAGATAAAACGATTTAGTCATTCTGTGTGCAGTCCTCTATTATTGTACAGTACCACGCTCTAATATTCTCGAAGTTTAAATGGCATACAACAATGGCCGCAGTTACGCCCGTCGATTTCTCTACAGCGAACAATGTTTATGTAGAAAAAAAATTGTTCGCGCTTCACTGGTCAAGCGCGACGGACATGGCGTGTGCGCCGTGCTCTATGCGCGCCATCTTGGATGCGCGGATTGGGTTGCGCACCCGTTGTGCGAGATCGGTTTTTACATTTCATGACCTACATGATTTCACTGCCACTTAAAACTTTTAATATTCAATTAACAGTCTAAATCTGTGACAGACGAAAAAGGATTAATGAACTCATTAACACGGCAACGAAAATATTGAAACGCAAAACTTGAAGTTTGTATCGTAACTCCTTTTCGTGTTCTATGACGTGAAAACTTGTTTAAATTAGGTAGCTATGTACGTAAGTAAGTTCGTTACATACTACATAGAAATATGGAAAGAAACAAAGCAAACTAAAATCATTTAGGTAAGTCAGGACAGTTTTCCTTCTCGAATATAGCAAATTATTTGGTTTGTACAATTTAACCTTACAATTCATATATTTATATTCTATTCATATAGGTATCTAATATACGTTACTATTGTATTACAAGTACGTTAGTAGGTACATAGCCTATATCGATTAGTAGGTAGTCCTTTGATAATATCGTATGAGTCTCGGTCTACTACAAGCCTTGTAGATATTGGATAATCAAGGTATTCGCTTTGTGTAGATACGTATACATAGTCGTAAGTATTAGTGGATTAAGTACGCTAGTCAACGGTTTGTCTTACAACAATGAAATGACAAACGATGACCAACATTAAATTTTACATCAATAATCATTAATATGTTCAGTAGTTTTAAAAATGGAACTGAATTCTTGAAACGTTGTCTAAACACTTTGCGATGTTGTTTTGATACAGACTGCTTTCTCTCTCTTTGGCACCGGTGGAACCAATCGCTAACAACGTACATGGCCGTAGGTGTTCCTGCTAATTACATTAAGTTGGTGTTCAGTACGGCTGTTTTGCAAAGTAACACGTTGCAATCATATTGTTAAACGCAGACGTACCTATTCAAATTCCTATATTAATCTGATGTTTCGAATTTTCGTTTTAATTTTTAACACCATTGAATCAGCAATATAACGTGAAAATAATTATTAAGTATATTTCAGTGTAGATATTTATTCTCCGTTTTTTTCTTCATGTGTTCAAAGGTTTAAATGCGATTTAAAACATTTTATAATTAATTATGTTTGCGCAAGACACGATAAATTTAACGGATACGCAAATAATTAAATCCATTTTACAATTTGACCTTGTATTTATGTTTAAAAACTAGTCGAATAATTTTTAAAGCGATATATCCTAGCTTACTAGGTAAAAATTGTTGTTATGGGTTAAAATCCTTTAAATGTTTATTGATATTAAATTGTATCTATCACACGTGTTTAGTATTTCCCAACAGTCTATTTTCACTGAAATGATAAACTAAGCTCCGAGCTCTGACCTAACAGCCTACATCTCACAGACTCTAATTTGTTTTGTTAGCGGGCGAAGATGTTTGAGTCAGATTCTAATTAATCTGTTTAGCGACCCAACTCAAGGTTTTTTATTATAGGTACATAAACAAAGTAAGGTAACACCAGGTTTATCAACATACATATAACATGAAATTGGATTGATCACTTGTATTGTAAATATTCAAAAAGCTAAGTTTGAATTTATCGATTTAACGCTATTTTTAGTTATCGTCATATTCCTGTAAATGTGGAGTCGAGCTAAAATACAATTGGATGAAACTGTTTTATATTCATGATAGAAGGCAATATTTTACTGAAGTATCATTAGAGGTCTAGTATATCGTGCGTTATCGTAACAGTATTGTAACAAAGCGATGTGAGTTCCGAGTCATTGGCTCTTTACAAAGAACAATAAACCATTAATTTGAAGACATTTTATTGCGGCCATCGGAACAATGCGTTACAAGTATGGTAAGAATACGTAACCGGTCTACGAATATGGGATGTTGTTTAGATGTTTTGTGGTTTTTGTCTCCTAAGGTTTGTATACCATCTTTCGCTGTTAGAAAAACGTTTAAATGTTATATTTGTCCATTCTAATTTCACTCCTTAAAGTATGCTTACAAAAAAGTCTTCTAAGTAGCGTCCTTTTGCCAGAATTCGATAAGAAAATGCAACAGACGCTGGTGTTGCTCCGTTGATACAAAATATTACTTACGTAGTCAGTGTGTCATAAAACAGATCCTTCCGGTGAGAAGGTTAAATATTTTGGAAACACATCCCTATCTTCTAACGATAGCTGACGGGTGAGATATGTTTGGATGGGCTGTAAGTCCTCGAAACAAGACAGATAATGATGGAACGATTGAATCTGGTGTCTCGTTCGAATTGTTTGAGAATCACAGGTTAGATACTTAAAGGCGAAACATTTATACCTATATTTTTTTAATAATGCAAATAGTGAATATTAAAGCAGAGTTTGATAACGATACCTTTTCATAGCAAAGCGCTTTTGTACGTCTATAAAGGCAGGATTGAGTGACTATGTTTCGAAACGTGTTTCGTCTTTTTCTGTAAAATGTTTTTATCCAGAACTTAAATATGTCTGAAGACATATTTAAGTACTATTAAGAATGCTGCTCGCTCAAAGTTATAGTTTGCTTTAAGCTACATGATGCGATTCGAGGTAAAATAAAGTCCATAGGGCTTTTTAACAGCTTAGAAGATATATCCTGTTTTTATTTTTCTTTTTGTGCAATATTATGCTCGACAGTGACAAAAATGTCCACCTCCTTGTGCAGAGAGAACGTTCCGTGCTCAAATATTACACTGATTTATCGACTTTCATACCTCGCAGCTTGTCACAACATCACCACTGCGCAGTGTGCGCATGTGCGTGCCATTTGACAACTCTGACATCACAAGCACGCTTCGGAATACCTAGAAGCAATATAACATCGAAAATCAAAGTATTTAATACAACAACACATTTATCCAGTTTATTTGAGTGATTTATTTATTAACATAACATTTCAGTGAAAACAAGTCGACTCTTATCAAGATATGAGTAGAGTTAGACGCCGCCATCATTTGGAGAATTTGTGAATATTTGTGTTAAAAACATCAACATTTATTCCACGATATGTTTAATATGGAAGTGGACAATTACAACAAGACTGAGTACCTCGAGTGAGAACGATAAATATCCAAGTGTATGAATGTTGTATTGAAATACTGAATGTGCTGTGCGTTGTGCTCGTAACAAACACAAACATAGATATAATCTAAGAGTAAAATTTAACAAAATACATATCATTATTGTGCCTGAATATTAAGGAACCCTTATACATATTTACCTTAAAATAGTTTTTATTGCGTAGAAATCGAGAACATTTTATAAATATATTTTGGAAAACGAGTACTACTTATACATGATTAAATTACCTGTAACTGTTTATTAACGGAGAATCTGGTGCATGAAGAAAGAACATTTTTGGTAAGTAACGGTTGCAGTATTAATGAAATTCTTATTTGTAGTGTCTTTAGTTTGTAGATGTGTAATGTGATTTATGAAACATATGCAGTTTGAATCATGTCATAACCTACAAATCCAGTACGTTGCCTAGCTTACTTTGATTTTACAAGTCACTACGTTAAATATACTAATATCATCAAATTGTATGATTGATGATTAGAAGCTGTTTAAAGAAATACAATAGTATTCATTCACGAAAGTAATACAACAAGTACTCACGTCACAGTTTAAAGTCTGAAGCAATGACTGATAACCGATAAATATCTATCAGAAGGTACCTAAATACCAATAATTGTAAATGGAAAATGTTTAACCATATTAAAAGCAAAAAAAAATGTTTAACCTGATTAAAATAAAAAAAAAATTTTTTTTTACCTCAAGCTTAACTTACGTAATTACTTATTAATTCCATGTTATTGACTACATGATTTTTCAAAATTGACAACAATATAAAAAGAGCACGATTTTGTACAAATGTAGTTCTACATCTAAACAAAACAACAACACAACAGCGAAAAATTAAATTGGTGCATTTACGTACATTTATAAAATTTCGATAATAGTCTATGAAGCCCTCGTGGGATTAATTACTTCCGCTTTCATGACTCAACGAGAGGGTTTTTTTTTTATTTTGTTCGAGTCACAGCCGTTTTCAATGTCGCATTTTTCCGATTAGGATAAGGTCTCTGGTCCCATCTGGCTGAGTTCGTAACGAAATAGGAGTATTCGATCAACGCTTTGAAGATTCACGATACTTTTTTATCCTTATTCATCTCGTTGCTTAAGGGCGAATTTCTATTTAATGCAGGAATTTTCGGCTACCATTATTATGATCATATTTTGAGTAGACTCAGTGACCGTTAAGAATAACTTACGTCGAAGCAATTAAGTACCGCGATAAGGCTTCACATTTGCTATGAATCGATATTCATGTGATATTTATTATACAATATTTACAAATGACACGGCCCGAATTATAATAGCGCTATAACCTGACGGCAAATATGTAATACGTTAATACATTAACGTGTTTTCTGTCATAGTACAGCTTACAGGTATGCATTTAGAATAGTTTAAGTTTTATAAAGCAATCAGGCCATAGACACTAAATTTTGAAATGACATTAAATAATAAACAATCGATTTGATTCGATTGACGGCTAAGTAGAAATCTACGCACTGAATTTGTTAATTTTCTTTGACATCATTTTTTACTTTTGGACTATGTCGTGTTGAAGTCGTTATTAGAATAGTTCCATAAGGACTTTCGACGTAAAGCAAAAAAACGTGGTCTTCGTGATCACTTATGAAAAATAAAAACATTTTCTATTCTACGATATGATCTTAAAAAGCAATCATTTTATATACTCAATATTCGTGTTTTTTTTGGTAGCAGGCGAGTAATAAAAAACGCATTAACTTGTATTTGCTTACACATTTCCCCGATGAAATGATAACTTGGGTAAACTGTCTGACAAGTTAAACAGAGGTGTGGTGGCGTAGTCATAAATTACCGTTTTCTTGAACTTCCCTTTTTATGTTTCCATTAATGTATTAAACTGTATTTTGGTCATTTTTTTCTTTATTCTCTCCTATTATTTTTGTTTCAAAACAACATTAATTGTTATAACTACGATATTGCAGCTTAGGAAAAGCCGTACATCGTACAGTATGCTACTTTAATAGTACTACATACTCGTACATACAATGTCCGTTTCACATAAAACGTTTTGTTCAGCCTGAAAGTATTTTACACGAGCGCATGGAAACAATCTTGCGCTTAAAACGTCGAGCCACATTCCATATCGGCAAGTTGTGCGAAACACGGTTCCATATAGTGAAGGTAACCTAGAATTCTTACCATTCACCATTCCCACCATACCTACGTTTTTGAGTCGCACGACAAGAAAACGATAAGTTACGTATGTAACTAAAAAATTAAAATAGAACCACTATGTACGTATGTACGTATATCGTCGTCGTAGCATAAGAGGCGGTTTATCGTTCCTGCAAATTTCAAACAAAAACTTAAACTATGTAGCAATGTCTAAGCCTTTGTAGATACAGTAACAATGTAGTTCCACTGTAAGACGGCTGTTAAATTTTAAACAAACTTGTTCGAACAACTACAAGCTTTTGAAAAGCCGTTGATATAATATGAATAGTACGGTGACCTAGTAGTGACTGCCTTTAATTCTTGAGCATGGTTTGCAATTAACGGGCTTGAAAAGGTCAGAGTTTTCTTCGCAGAATACAAGACGTCGGGGACGTCAGCTCTGAATAGGTCGCTAAAGTTGAAATATTAATGTTGCTCGAACTCTTCCTTGTAATGTTAGTGCCTCGGAGAATCGTGTTGCGTCTGACTGTTGTTTTCATGTTGTCACCGCCGCAAATAATACGCGCTACATTTTCAATGATTAATATATTTCAATATGTTTACAAGGGACTGTCTCTTACTCTATTTCTTGTTTTGTTATTCTTCGTCGCCCTCATCATCATACTATGTTTGTTAGTCCACCGCTAGACATCGGCCATAGTTTATCTTACGTTAGTATTTATATAGTTACGCGTGAACAGCACTATATCTAATTCTACGAGTGTTCTTATGAGAAAGAGAAGTAATGTCAACATATTCTACGGTAACCGAGCACGAGGTGGTAGTCTTCGCACGTTTTGGAGAACTCTGTTTTCTTCCAGCGTCATAGCCGATGATATCTATATCATCTTAAAAAGCATGCATTATTTTATAAAGTAAGAGACGCGTCGTTAGAAGTGGCAGGATTTTAACATCAATCCATGGCTTAGGAGGTTAAAATGTAAACCACTTGACATAGACTGATATTTACAATAATAAGTTGGTTGTTATTTCTTTGTTGCGCTCGTAACACCATCTATAGTAGCTATTTCAACAAAACGTGGTTTTGCCGTCGTATTGATGTTCCCTTGAAAAGTCTGTCACTCTCCAGTCCTTTAACTATCTCCAAACCAAAAATCATATCGATCCGTTTTTAAATTCATTCATTCATTCGGATCGTTCATTTATAGTATTCGTATGGATTTTTATAGATACTGTCGCCTTAAATTGAAAAGTAAGTTTATCGTAATTCTTCACAATTTTTTGCTATTATTAATATTGCAAGAATCATTTATAAGCCACGTCGTCATAGTATTTCGTGAAATATTGATAGATATGCTCTTACAAGTGTAAACAAAAGTGGCATAAAAATAATAATTAGATTCGGTAATTAAGTACACGATTAATACTGTTATTTTCAAAGTACAGTTTTAATTGACCAACAGTTCGTGATTTTTTGCTGTTGGTCAAGATATATGTGGGCAGCGGACCGTGAAACGCATCGACAACATGTTAACTAACTACTTGCAGTTTACGGGGAGTAGAACTTTACATCATTGAAACACAATTAATATAACAAACTTAGAGGCGCATTAAGTATATTGCACAGGTTATGATACCTCTTATTTCTCATTTAAATATTTTTCATGTCGCCTTGCCACGGCCTATGAGGCTATGTTTTGAAAGACAAAGAATCGTGAAAAGTGAGACGATAGGCGCGATGCGGCTTGTAGCTTCCATACGGGATATTTATATCTTGTGTAAATTTACTTTTTTATCTATATTATGTGTTGGTGTCGTATAGACATCGACAATATTTAAGCGGTTTTCCATACAGAAGGTTTTCATGCTATCCACTTTGTAGTAACGCTGCAGTAGAATGCGCTACAGTGTTTCAACTTCTATGACAGTCAATCGATCGCCATGACAATTTTGTTCTATACATAGTTATTTGAACACAACGAATATTTTATCTATTTCTATATAACCATTACGATGTAAGTTGCCACTAGATGGCGCTGTACCGGGCGAACTTTTATTAGACCCGATGTTTGGGTACGGATGATATTTTCGCGCACTCCACTTTATTCTAGCTGGCGACTAGATGGCTTTCCGTCATATCTACATAGGTTTTTTGAAGATTCGTTATATTTTAAATAAGAAATGCTATTATTATTATAGAAATGTAAAAATTACTATTTATGTAGGCTTTTGATGGAAAAAAGTTTATTGGATCATATATTCTTACACAAACGTTTAGTAAATATTATATATAACTTATAAAGAAACCTATTCCACACGTGTGGAATAGGGAGGTGCACTTATATATTAATTGCGTATCCTTGTGCATAGTTTATATCTTTCGTCCCGAATGCAATTTAATATTAAAAATCAGTATGTTTTCGTATTTAAATATGAAATCAATCGCAGCGATGCGACACGGTAAACACCAGCCCGTGTCGTGGGTGACTAGATTAACTGACTACCTCAGAATCGATAGAACAACTATCTTCTTATCAGATATTAGCATACGTATAGAATAGCATTGAGAAATGAGACCATACTTAAGCGTAGTTTTCCGGTACGACAAACGTTACTGTGTCTGTAAATCCCATCTCTCAGGACCAAGCCTGGCTTGCGTAATAGGTTAAAAAGAATTAAGACTTTGTACTACGAGTGCGACTTTACCTTATTTTCGTAACATATGTATAAATGTACGAATATTTATTTTGTGGATTCTATAGAGCTGACTTGTCTCTTTATACTCGCACATAAATAAATTCAGCAAAATTCAAGAATTTATTTTGCTAAAAAAACCTGAAGTGTACGGGAACGCTAGTTCGACATTCAAAAGGCACGCTTCTTTGAAATCGGCTCCGAATTCGATTGGTCAAGAGCGGATACGGCCTGTAACGCATCGCCAGCTCCTGTAATAGACCAGTTGCGATTTCGAATCCGCTCCGGGCGCGAACGCCGTGACCGAGTGAGCGGCATTAACACAATGATGATTACGCTATCTATACCTACTGATACACACAATTAAAAGTTTCAATATTTCTACAACGACATGATTACGGAATTATCGACTTCATTTTGCAAGGGTATACGGGTTTGTAGTTTGTTTGGAAAGTCTGTGTAGCCGATGGTGACTACTAACTGTTCTGTAATCTTGAAGAGTCAATA
>DWDX01003729.1:0-12682 GCA_018245675.1 Agara michaeli
TCTAAATGAAACAGGTTACGAGAGGTTTTTATTTCATTGCTCGCGCGCGCTTTTTTTTGTGCTTTCTGCCTACCCCGTTAGGGACCTGGAGTGATGCTATGTATGTATGTATCTATTTTATTTCACTTTAATCTAATATCGGTAACAGAAACTATCCGAAAGTAACGGATTGTCACGCTGTGCAAAATCGTTACCGGTGTATTCATTTATTTTATTTCCGGTGTATTCATTTATATTATACCGGTGTATATATATATATATATATATATATATATATATACCGGTGTATTAATTTATATTATTATTTATTTCATGTATTCATTATCAAACATTCATTTAAGGCCACACAATAATTCCCACAAATGTTACATAACTTGAAAAAGCATTTATAAAGTGAGCATTTGAATATTTAAAAAAAAGTCACACGTCTGTTACATACGTTACAAACGAATGCTCTAATTTGCACATTCTTAATGGAATTCACAAGACACATTTCATCAACAATTGTTAGATCGTTAGATGAGAACCGTTTAAAAGACGACAATCTACACACCTACGAGTACATATGAATGCTTTTCATATTTTGCAAAAAAGTATAAACTCTCCTATTGTTCATTTAATAAGGGAAACTTGGGCGCTCGTATTTTAATACTTTTGTAAGTAATGTACCACTTGACAATAAGAAAAATGTAAATTAAATTGATTGTAGCCATTTTTGTATCGGTTGGTCCCCACATTATTTATAGAAATATTTTTTAATAAAATTCGGGAAGTAGTTTACTAAACTTTACCTTTAATGGTTATTTTGTTTATTGTATATAAGTAAAATGATAATTTTATAAAGGATCACCTAAAAACTGGTATAGATTGGTTACAATTACGTAACACATTTTTTTACAGCTTTAAAACCTTCAAATACAAAGGTGAAATACGGAACGTAAACTATTGAATAGTCTCTTTAAGGAAACAACTTTTAAGATTTTTCTTTAAATATGTTTATAAAAGTAGATACTTTTAGTAGCAGAACTTTGTTAAAAATTTGTTTCGCCCGAACAGGGACTTGAACCCTGGACCCTTGGATTAAAAGTCCAATGCTCTACCGACTGAGCTATCCGGGCTATGGTATTGCAGACTAATTTCGTTAAGAGATAAGGGAACATCTTAATAACGTTAACATCATTCTTGAACCTATTTTCGTTCGCGTAACCGTTATTACTTTCATTTTAAGACCGCTAATCAATTTTGTATCAATAGATATGATAAGTTCTCATAAAAAGCCTATAATAACTTGCACAAAACACTACATTCTTTGAAAAAAGAACAGACTCGTAACGCGTTTGAGAAATATTTTTTTGTTCGTCTATTACATAAGCAATTAGCAAAACGTTATTGAAGGCTACAAAGGTTTTTGTTTAGTACGTACTTACTTGCGAAATTGAACGTATGTATCAATCGCGTAAACTGTTAAACGTAGATATTAATTACGTTTCTGAGATGAATGTTGTTTTAAAATTATCAAGAAGGACTGTTACCGCGTGTTATTTATCAGGAATATTCAAGAAATTCCCGCTACAGAACAGGTTAGCTTATCACACGTCCGGGAGAGAAAATCAAGATAAGCGTACACGTGACTCAAACGTACCGTTTTCGTTTTATGAGTGTTGTCTTTTATTATAACTTGATCGTTTCTTTACAGTTTAAAAAACAAAACACAGTTTTCGGGGTCACAGTCTTTTTAGTAAAGCCCAAAACTTCACAGATGATAAATAATAATAATAAATCGTAACTTTCATTGATTTCCAAAACAATCGTAAATGAACAAATAAACGCGATGCGCTAGACATTATTTTGATAAGAGTTCTTGGGTACTATCAAAATGAGGTTAGATCGTACATGCAAATGTTTCAAGGGAACATTGTAGAAGTTTAGAATAGTTTTGGAGATTACAGATCTTGATGATGTTATCTAATTTTTTTGAGAACGCAAAAACACAATTTTAGGGCCAACACATAATCTTATCTTATGTAATGAATAATTGTATATTTTGAAAATGTTGAAAATTTTGTGAAATTGAAACATATCATTTCGGTTCTCGTGCCTATATTATTTTTTGAGAATCATTTAAGTAGGTACCTGTGTAATATTTTTTTATTTTGGATATTAAACGACTAGAAATCTGTTTGAATTAATGTTCGGTTTATAATTTGAAGAACTCAGTATCCTATTACACCATACCATAAAAATGGTTATGAATCATGTTATAATGTTGAAGCAAATACTAATTTTCGCATTTAGATGCAAACTTGCGTTACAAAAATCTCTCAAATTTAACAGGTAATCCGATTAAGCGGTATATTTTTAATAGCCACAGATATATATATGTATTTTAAAATATCCCAGTATATTTTCCGCGCACGTTTTATTCTATTGCGTAAGATCATTCAAAAATAACTATGCAACATATTCACGAAGTTGTCGATTTATTTGGTAACTTGACTGGTACGTAATTGAGTGTTCAAAATTTTTTTTTTATGTAAGTAGTCAAACGTACTTTATTTTGAACACTGGCAACTATAAATTATGAAACCGTAACGTGTACTTGCGTAAAAAAAAATAACACAACTGAAAAAAGAAAAAGTACTCACTATCAGCGTATCTTTCGTGGATGGCTCTTTGTACACACAGCGATGGTACTGGTGGTTCCAGAATGCGACCATTAGGGAATTGTGCGTGCGCCAGCGCTACCACTGATAACAGGACCACCGCCTTCATTTTCTATAAAAAGGATAAAAAAATAATTGAAACACCAAAATTTATGAATCCTGAACCTAAAAGCCTACACTTCACAAAAGCAACACTTTTGAAAGTAATATGATTTACAAGTTTCTATTCTTTGATGCTATTTGATTCAAAGTTATTTTTAAATCACATGATAATGTAATGGCCAACTTTTATCCGCGGTTATGATAGTAATTAGACGTCTTTACTGTAATGGTTATGGTTTCTCTCCATCGTGCAGAAAAGAATGCAGCGGTTGACTATGCTTTAAAGAAGATATTTTTATGTGTCATTTGCCAGCTGCCGGATGTAATTTTTGTTAATTAATCGAAAGCATCAAGGTCAATGGCCTCAAGGTTTTAAAATGCTTTATTATATGTAAATACATCGCAGTCTCGATGAGCGAGAAAATCCTGTACATAATGTTCTTGTTTATTTAACAATAAGTGGTCAAACAAGTCCATAAATATATTTACAGTAACCTTTTACTATGGCTATGGTTATGTATGAATCGTTTGTGCATATGTATATTTATATATGTATTATATAATAGTGTTTGAAATGTCAGTCAATATTTTTTACAGCTGAAGGTCAGATTTTGTATAGGTAAATACAAAAAAAAGTCAAAGTGGTACGCAAAGAACAACAAAGTTTCGGAGCATACTAAAACGTCTAACAGAAATTAAACAGTAGAGATACAATACTACTCCGTTACAAATAGTACTTATTTCTAAAGCTTTCTTAAGCTATTTCAGAAAAAAAAACCTTGTAGTAAAATGACCATCAGTGAGGGAGACTATAGATTCCTTTGTATAGTAATGATTGTACGTTTAAACGAATTCGGTTCATGGTTGTTTACAAACAAAGTTCGGTTTCGAAATTATTACGCAAGAGAATTATTATCGGGTATCTGGGATAAGACCGGTCCAGGATAGAAAGTGACCTTGCTCCTATGAAGAAGTTCGTTCACTCACGACCTACGGACCTTTTCACCCTTGCATTGGAAACGGTCACGACTAGCGAGGAGAGAAATTTTAGCTTATTTATCCCAGGTTGTATATATTGAAATATCGTTTGTTTAAAAAAACCCCTTCGTAAAAACTTTTCGTTTTAGAATAAATCAAAATAATAAAATTAAACAGCTATTAAAAATTAAACAATGTTGCAATAAACAAAAATGAATTATCAACGGTTAAACTTTGAAAACTAGTTGTCAGTAAGTGTAAAAGGAAATTTTACTTACGGTTTCGTCTGTCTGTCTTACGAATCCGTCACAAACTGATGTGCCGGCGTCGCGCGGTCGTTTTATATGGAGGAAACGTGAGCACACGCATCGTCCGATACGCACCCTCGCGGGGTGGTTCTACGCTTATAATGACTAAGCACACAAGTACACTCCACTTAACTTAACCTTAACAAACGATACAATTTATATTTAGGAAGAAAGAAGAACATTTATTCCGCCAAACTTGACGTTGATAATATACAGATAATATAGAGTATTCATATATAAAGAGGCAAAGAAAAATAACATAAATTATAACAGCAAATAATAATAAACGTTTCATAATTCAGTTTAAGTTAAATTTATTGAGCATTGTGTTTGTGAAGAGACAGCTTTCTAAAATTGTTAATTATATGAAATTACTTATGCAATTATTATAAAAAATGAAAAATAATTTTCTATTTCTGTTGAGTTCAATGGAAATGAAGTGCTTTCTTAAGACACTCGGCTAAAAATATTGATATAATTTAAAATACGCTAAAACTTTAGAATCTTAACACTGAACATAATTTCATTGATGCCTAAACTACTGTACAAATGCCAATGAAATGTAATTAGTAACGAGTTCTATATAATTGTATATTAGTATATTAGTAGTACGATATACCACCGAACTATTAGCACAATAACTTTAGCTTAGACTAAGTATTTGCAACAATAAAGTTATGAAAAGCCCCTCTAAGTGTATCTAGAACGTTCTGTTGGCAGAGCGGTGGCATACGTGCCGGTAATGTTGATGACTTAACGTCGGCTTTCCTTTGCGAGGTCCGCACGTTGTTACGCCAACGGTTTTGGGACTTATCGTGTGTAGAGGCAAACCAATTGCGAGGTGTGTGTCCTTATCTGACAATTGCGCAACGGGACTTAGTTTACTGCTATTATATCATCGCTTCACACTTTTATAGCGTCTTATCGTGGACTGCAAATACTGTTATTTAAAAATGAAAGGAATTTAATGTCACTTTTTTCCTTCTTGCTTTGTTTTTCCACAAACCAGTATATGTACATATTATATCAACAGGATATTTTTCAAGGAATTTAATAGTGATAGAAATACAGGAGATTTTAACTGCAAAGGTACTCCTTATGTGCATTATTTAATTCTACGCGTTGCCGGTTCGATTATGAAATTTGTGTTTAGTCTAAAAGATGTGTTGATAGCAGGTATACATTGACAATTGAGACTGATTTTGAGTAGAATTTCTCGAATTGCATACTAGTGTCCAAATACGTGCAAAGAAAAGAATGTCATATATTTGTATAGAAAACTGTAAATTATGATATCGTACATAATATATGATCCCATAACTATGGCACCCTGAATGAATGCACATTTCAAGCGGTCATTGCATTATAGGTATTGCATTAGTATTAAGTGAAAACAAACTAACGTCACAGTCTGAACAAAAATGAAAAATATAGCTAACGGTATATTTTATTTATAATAACAGTATTACATCATTAGTTCAGTCACCTCTCATACCTACCCAAACACAGCGGTGGTATTTGGTAATAAAATAGTTTTGCTTGAATATTTTACTGATGGGCTTGTAACAGGTTGTCATGCGGGTGACTAACAATGAAGGACATTACCTACTATGTCTCTTTTAACGGAGATATAACACTTAACAGCAACAGGTTAGTGTTGTAAATTTACTCGTATGAATTAAGGATTATAAATAGAGGAATATGACGTAATTTAAGAATGCGTATAATATAAAGTAGGTACACATGTATACGCGTAATGAGAATAATAATTTCTTGGGGTAATTTCACTACCGGCCATGTATAACCGGCCATGCCTAAAGTAGGCATCTCAATTTAGGTTTTATGGTACAATACAACTAATAAGATGTATAAGTATATTGTGTTATAAATAAGTAAAAATAACTATGTTTGTGTATTTGTTATGCTTTCACCGCCAAACCCCTGGCCGATTATGATGAAATTTAACATGCCGGCACTTTGAAGCTTGCGCAGGGTCATAAGTACTCTATTTAGAAGAAGACAGAAGAAGGCTCCAGGAAGCCAGGAACTGCTTGGGCATTGACCGGTGACTAGCACGTACGAAGAT
Source organism: Agara michaeli (assembly GCA_018245675.1). Lineage (NCBI taxonomy): Eukaryota > Metazoa > Arthropoda > Insecta > Lepidoptera > Hesperiidae > Agara > Agara michaeli. Next base: position 6,138 of record DWDX01003729.1, read on the forward strand.
TTTGTTCTATTTAATCTCCTTCATGTTGTGCAAATGTGTACCTATAACCTTTTTCTAATTTACCAAACATCCTTATAGTTTTACCAATCATAATTAGTATGTAATGCGTTCAAATTATTTGATATACACAAATACGTGAAGGAATTTGTTCACGATTTTCAGGCGGTCCAGTTTGCGCAATGATTTAATTAAAGTGATAATATTTGATTCAAACAAACATGATTTTTGAGTCAATAATCATTATGGAATTGTTTGAGATTGTTGGCCTTGACTTTCTTATATGCTCCATCAAATTGGTTTTATTTAGCGTCGTATATAACGGACATACCTATACCCATCTTGGATTTAATTTCGTAGTGCAAAAATGTGATCTATAGTGTTATTAAGAATCCTTACTTGATATCTTAAATGCGATAGTGCTTTTGTACTTTTTTTATTTTAAAACGGAGCAACGGATAGATGTGATTTTGGTATGGAGACAATTGATGGGCTGGAGAGTGACATAGGTTACTTTTCGAGGAAAAGTGTCTCACATCTTGAGGAAAGTACGCTATAGATGGCGTTATGGGCGCAATAACGTTATGACGTGTGACCAAAATTAACTACGAGTATCTTGTCCACGCCGGCGAAGCGGCGGGTAAAAGCCTAGTAATTAATAGTTATAATTCGCACATACGTGTTATAATCTGTTTTTTTTTGCGTTTGCCGTTTTCTCCGTCTTTCTTATGTAAATTAACAATAGTGTCGGAACATAAGACCTTGTTTAGCGTCTGACATGGAGCTCTTACACAATTTCTTGTGAGTAGTGTAAGACCGCACTAGGATGAGGAATGTTTCTCCTGCATAGCACAGTTAAGCATATTTTTAATACAAGGAGTGTTTCTATTATATAAAACTATTTCGTATACAACATTTTAATCTTGTAATATCTACAGAAGACACCTACTGATACTTTTATAGGAACTAAGTTCATGACACATCACTATTATATTATATAACCATAATAGATTAAATACAATAAACCCCAAATACGAGTAGAATTCGGAGTCTTTGTCTTTACAAGTTATTTGTCGATATTTGCTTTAATAAACTACTGAGCTACCTACCTACCTACCTCTGATGAACTGTCACGAACAGTTTATCAAAGGTGTCTGCCGATTAAATTCTTTTTAATAACTATTCTGTTATTAAAAACTTGCGACTTGAATTGTTTGTATGAACCTCTTAGTCTTAAGTCATTGTTTACATGTGCCTCATTAAACCGGATATGACAAGCTACAGTAAAAAGGCGTAACCGATTTCAACCTGTACAAATCTTTATACTAGAGTCCTAAGCAAGCCAGTAAGACACCTGTTTCTATTACGTAATATTATTTACACGGCTAATTACGTAGTTATGTCGTCTCTACAATTTTGCTACTAAAGTCTAATACATAATTAAAAAAAACTTATAGTACTTGTCTCAGTTTTTCGCTAATCAAATGTTATACTAATTTAGTTAATAAATCGATCCGCAATTGACCAGCGTGGTGGACTATGGTCATAAACGTTCTCATTATGAAAGGCGTGTCTAGCAGTGGAACAATATGTGGCTGAAAACAATTATTATAAAATGTACTGTTGAAGTAGTTGAATTTCGTTTATGTAGGACTTTTGAAAATGATTTATGGACTTTTTACATGTTTAGATGGCTGTAACACAGACGCAAAAGAGTTTCTTGCAGTTCCGTTAACAAGATATTTTCTCCTTTTAATAGCAACTAAAACAAATAATACTTTGTCTTCATTTCGTTTTGGCTGTAATTAGTAACATATGACTGAAATAATTTATAATCATCATTTTTTTGAAAAACAAACGAAGTAACGAATAATATAGTGTAAGATTAGCATATATTAGAATGTAACATCACAGGACCTATTTGGACTTAAATTTGCAGAAGTGAATATCACAAGAAATAAAGACAAAAACACTTTAACTGTTATATTTTATTATGCAGACTATTCTGTAGTTTAAAAACAATTGGTTTGTCTTTTCTATTTCATCACGATAAAATGTCATTTGCAATTGACAATTATAGCGTTTGTGTGACAGGAGCTGCGTCAGACACTCAGATATTTTCTTTACAATTGCAAAACAATAGCAAAAATAGGTAGTATTGATTTTAGTGTCTAAGTTAAATATTACCATGTTTTGTTGTCTGAAAGGGTGTATTAATGGGTTTACGCTCACACCTAGTGTTCCAATTCGTTTGAAAGAAAATCCCGTTCAATTGGATACTTTGCATATGGGTATGTTGTTTTTTAGGTTTTTGTATTTTCATCGGTCAATAATTTCACAAACTTAGATAAGTTGTACGAGCTCTCCACAATTTGGAATCTCCACCTTTGTTTCATGTACATTTAGTATTTTGCGAAGGCTGTAAGTTACAAATGGTATCGTGCCTATAATTTGTGATTATATTCTTAACATAATTAAGCGGTATATATTTTTCAATTGCATCGTATATTACATTATTAAGAACTGCATAAAATACTTTGGCAGTTTTTAGGTAAATTAATGGGAACAGGCATAAAACGGGTGTGTATTATTAATTAGTGAAAACAAACTTTTATATTATCTTCGATTTCTATTAACCATCCGGTCTACAGAAAGACCAACAAAGAATAGCGCTCCTGATACCTACTACAAAAGTATCTGCTATATTTCTCATATTCATTTTAAGTTCGCACAAACACATTCAACAGATGGTCGATACTAATTCGTATCACCAGCAATCTCCACTGGAACAGGGAGGTGTTAGTATGGTCTAGGGCTGCCACATGTTTGGTCAGACCTGCCCACAGTTGACACCAGGGTTGCAGCAATCTTTTTATACTGATACATTCAATATTTCAATCCATAGAATCATATAGTATTTTTGTACCTTTGATATTTTTACAGCATAATTACAGCATAGTATATTTTTGATGTCCTACGTTATAAGGGTAACCAGTTATGGCGTTGAGCTCGCCCGCTCCCCATCATTTGAAATGTGGATTTTAAGTTGTCACATATGAGCATTAAGCAATGGAAAATATCACTAAATACATATAGCATAAATATGTTGCAGCGATGAGCAAATAAAATCTAATTTTTTTTCGTTATGCCATTTTAATGTCACTACTGATATGTGACTGTTGCTAATTTTCAGGTCATGAAGTAGTCATCGTGAAAGGTGGTCAACGTGTGTGCGGCTCTGGCTGTGCACTTGGTAATGCACCTCTCGTGCAGAACAAAGCATACTTTGAGGTGAAGCTGCAGCAAGGCGGTGTGTGGGCCGTCGGTCTGGCTACCAGGGAGACAGATTTCAATAGAGTACATGGTAATATTGCATGAGACCTCGAGTCACGATCAACCCTTCTACAGTTCCACAGCTTAACATGGGTCCCTTCTCACAATGACAATTATGGTCCTTGTCTACCCAGCTGACATATATATGTCTAGACAGCAATGCTGAATGAACATATAAAAAAATAGATCTAAATGCTTCTCTAAATGCTTTCTGTATTGGTTGTGTTTTATGGAGATAATATATTATTTTGTTGTTATACAGGTGGGATGGACAAGGAATCGTGGTGTTTGAACAGCGATGGCACGGTGCGCCACGATAATATTGAGCTATACCACCTCTCGCCCGCACCACGCGACTCTCCAACAAAAGAACTCCTAGTGTCAACGGCCTCACCGAACCACAATGGGAATGAGAGACGTGAAACGGAAGTCACCACGGCGGTGATGCCCGGCGACGGTGACGTCATCGGTGTAGGCTACGATCATGTCGAGATGAATTTCTTCCTCAACGGCAAGAACATGGAAATACCTGTTAGGAATATAAAGGGCACCGTTTATCCCGCATTGTACGGTGAGTCAGTTTTGATTTTTTAATATCATATTATGTGACAGACAATGATCTCGTTATTGGAGTTTACTCCTTAAGGAACGATTTGAGTTATAAGGCCCGTTATGGACATTTTTTTGGAGTAAAATTAAGTGTAACATGTAACGGATGTGACGTCAGCCGCTTAGGGCAACTGACTACTCTATGGCATCGTTCGCCGCCTAATTTTAGATTTAATTTATGGTAGAATACTTGGCACAATTAGATATGGTATAGATTTTGTTTTTGTTTTTCACCAATGACTTATCATTTCAGAAGATGCGTTCATTTACCCTGATTTTCTATTCGATATATGTCATAATTATCGTCTATATTTAACCTCAAATAGCATTACTAATTGTTGTGTATGTCCCATACATTTCAATAACAGTAAATGCTAAAGTGATGCATTGTTGCTTGAGCTGTCATTATTTATAATAAAGGAAACATTAATCTCTATATATATAAAATAGGAGGGAGTCGACTGGCAGACAGACTGACCCAGAAATCAATGCACGGCTAAAACCTAAGTTCTTTGTATCATGTAAGTGAGCACTGACAAAGAAATTCTGAAAATTCAACTTGTAAGGGAGCGACATTGGTTTTGGCAGATTTTATGAAACTCCGTCAGTTCGGAAGTTAGCCATATGAAAGACAATTTCCGAGCAATCAAATGTAAGTTTATTTGTTATATTCTTTACAGTTGACGATGGCGCTATTCTGGATATAATTCTTGACAATTTCCGATATCCGCCTCCGTCTGGCTTCGAGAAGATAATGATCGAGCAGTCTCTACTCTAACAAAGGACTATCATGATTTTATGATGTCGGTCGAATATATTCTGACAGTGCTTGTGTGACACTTTGTGTAATTCGTGTGATTATAATATTTATGTGTGAATATGAGACAATCAATAATATGAATCTATTCATGAATAAATTTAATCTTTTCACAACAAAAATTGTATGTCTGGATTATGTAATCAATAATAGGCAAATTATTAAAACTAGAAATAGTCCAAAGGGAGTCAAAATATCTATTCTTTCATATCAATGGTGTGTGATGTTATATTTTGCATAAATATTGTTGAGAAATTAATAATACTTAAGAATGCTTGGTGTTGATATCATAATATTGTGGTGACTGATAATTCTTTTGTCAGCTATAAATGGCAATAAAAATTTAGTTTTATTCGAAATATTATGTCATAGTACTAAAGTTGAGAATTTATTTATTGCAATAAATGATCTATATATGTGAGAAGCTTTAAGACATAACCAGTTAGTTTAATATCCGTAGTGAGGACACTTGTCTTAGGTTTTGTTCATCTGAGTATGAAAAGTGTTGGAAAGCTAAAATAATGAGGCTGGTAGTGCAGATGGTTACATTTGTAAGTCACTAACTGTTGGAATATAAAAAAATACATAAATTACTCTATGGTCTCTATGGTCTCTCAATGGTCTTCCCATACCACTGATTAGTAGATAAGCTATTGCTTAATAAAATAATACAATTTAAACTGAAATGGCTGGCTGCAAACAAGTGACAAGAATTATTTATTTCGAAAAATGAATTTTACCTGCCAGTGATGAAGTACTTACTATATAAAAATGTTTTGTTCTATTAAATATTAAATAAAACAAAATCTGAACGTCTAATTAGAATTATTTCACCACAGTAGTTTCAGATAGTTGTATATTATGTATGTACTATGTACTTTAACTAAGTGCTCTCTACGGCTCGTACATGAAATTTGTATGCATTTCATAATTAATAGGATGTCTTGTCAATATTACCGCTTAGACAGTGCTCTGGGAAAAATCTCCTTGTACATATTGTGTGTTTATTGTCTTGTACCAATTTTAGCCAGCGGGTGAATATTAGGATGTTTACATGTTAGGCGTTTTCTCGGTTGCCAGAACGCGCGTTCTTAGAAACGAGCTTACACGCGCCGAAAATATTCCCGATCTGTATAATGAGCGCTTAAGGAATGCTCAAATGTGTCTAGATGTACAGACTTAAATTGATCGCAGTCGTTGTGTGTGGAATTTTAAATTGACTAATAAATAATAATGCCGGCTTGATGTCGCCATTGTCATTTACAGTATTATATAGTGTCAACGTTTGTAAGCGCATAAACGCTTTGTGAATGTAAGTATTCAACCTGAGAGATGTCGCACGATAACAATAAATGATAGTTCTTGATTGTACATTGATAGATTAATAAAATGTTGGATAATTGATTATTATTAACAAAAAGAACATTCCGTTTTCGACTTGAAGACAAACTACACTTAATGTTTCATTAGTTTATCTATGTATTTCAATCTACTTAATAATGTTATAATTGAAAATAAATTAATTTTGTAATTAAATATGTTCTTAAATTTTTTTGTTGCATTCTCGAGATCATCTATTTTAAAAAGAAACTAATATTGTTTAAATGGCTATTTAAAAGTTGCTGTATTTTAAAGAGAGTATGAATTATATTATGTACTAGCTTTTGCCCGCGACCTCGTGCCGCGCATATATTATTATACATATATAAACATTCCTCTCGAATCACTCTATCTATTAAAAAAAACCGCATCAAAATCCGTTGCGTAGTTTTAAAGATCTAAGCATACA
>DWDX01003730.1:0-12682 GCA_018245675.1 Agara michaeli
CATTTGTGTTATTCGAGACAATTGTTAACAATATTTTTAACTTATAAACAATCTTAATTTTGTTTTTAAATTTACAATAACCAAAATATTAAGTACCTATACATTGCTGACGTAATCACCATCTAGACCCCCTCGCCCCCTTTGTCATCAAAAATAAGCAAAAATAAGACAACCCCCCCCCCTTCGGTGCTTACGTAATACTTGAACGATCCCTAATCAAAACGATGACATATGAATTGATATATAAAAATATTAAGACTGTATAAAAAAAACTATGTGATTATAATAATTTCACTCATACGGCCTTCGTTCCCAAATTAGTGAGAATCGAACCCACGAGCCCGAGCTACGCAGTAAAACTAACCACGGGACTACCGGGTCAGTCGAATACGAATGAAGCAATAAACAGAAGAATAAATTTCCTATTGTTAGTTATTGTATTGTTTCATATGGTTTACCTACTGTATACCGTTACAAATAAAAAAACCTCGAATACAAAACATAGCTTCAACATCAAGAACTGTCATTAAACCTAAAATTAGAATGGCCTACATCAATTTAGAATCTTATTATGTATCAAAGATAATGACATCATTTTACGTGTGTAGGTACTGGCATTTTAATACGATTTGGTTAACATAAATCTATGTATGTATATACTCGTAATTTTCAGTCTCGGCCGCTTTTATTACTGCAGTAACTTCAATAATACTTGACACGCTACTTGAAATGGAAACGGAAACGAAATTTTTCATATTGGTCTTGAAATTCGTTAAACTCGATGCAGTTACACAAAGACGCCAAGTGCAACACTGGCGCTGTGCGAATTTGCGCGAAACTCAACCGTGTCCCGCGGCGATACTTGCACGTACGTGCTTCGCGTTCGCGTATGAAACTCCATTTCGTACAGTTATAGCAGCTGACATAATGATACGTAGGTATAGATAAAGGCTAGCCATGGTTAAAAAATTCAATAAAATACATAAAAAACTATAACATACTCCACGTCCAACCAGAGCTGACCGGCGGAAAATACTCGCTAAGCTCGAATACATGAAACGCAAGATATCCACAACGGAGCAATGTTGGTTGGCACCAAGCGTGGGCGTTGGACATCGGAACCGTCGCAGGTCAACGAACTCTTTCATAAACAATCCAATAATGAAACTCTGATAAATTCGCAAGCGGCCGCTTGAAATCGGCGTTACGTATAAAAAACCGATTAAACGCCTCGGATTCGGCGTCGTACAAACGCTACGGTATCTAATCGTGGTATTTCGAAATGTAACCAATCAGCATAGATAGGTATAATAAATTGTACTCAGAAATTTAGATAGCTGTGACTGGTTATAAAGTAGATATGATTGTGCGGCGGTCGTATTTAGATAGGCAGATTATACTTAAATTAAGAATACATTCAAATAAATAGACAAAATGGTTTACCGTCCATGTAAATGTAAGAAATTGATATTTTTATGTATGATTCTACTGACTGGATATTTATTTATTTCTAGGTTATTACTTCTGGCAATCTATTATATTCAGCCATGATTTATTTAATACTAGATGTGCCCACAGATTCACCCGAGTAGATACATTATAGTTGGCTATGAAATAAAACATGTTGTCAATGAAAATAGCCTTATTTACTCGTCTTAACATCGGCTATTTGCCCGCGAAACTTCTATCGAAATCGGTTCAGCCGTTTCGGAGATTACCAGGAACAAACACACGAACAAACAAAAATTTTAAAAATCGCGTTTTTTATATGTATCGTATATACTTTGACATGCACCCATTCAAAAGATATTATTTTGATATTACGAGCACACACTTCAATTTTATTTATATATTTATAGATTTTAAGTAATAATAACTATTCGAACAACTGCTAACCCACCCAACCGATTCCAAAATAGGCAATTAAAGGGTTGACTGGTAGAGACTGACTAAAGGCAATAAGTACGTTCATTGTATAAAATAATAAATACTAAAGAAAATACTAGTGTAATTATAATCGGATATACTATGGTAACTATTAATTAGTCTAGTAAAAATGTGTACCCGTTAGTGCGTCTGTCTGCATATATACAGACTAAAAATAACCTGTAGCTACAAAGTCACCGAGCCAGTGCTCCTCAAGCGTGGCAATATTTCCCAGCGGCGGAAATCGTACCCGGAACCATTAGCGGAGAAAAGCAACTCTGTTACAATTACCAACTGAGGTAATCGATCCTCTAATTGGTTGTTGAAGACTGAAGACCATTGCACTCCTCTCCAATTAGCGTAGATTCGAGCTTTCATTTATTCTAATAAGCTTTTTGCCCATTACTTTCTGCAATGGAACCGAGAAGAACAAAGACAACTCAGCCGTTCACTTTTATATGACTCATTGAAAGTTTTCAAAATATAACTAGGATTCTCTTACAATCACCTATGATGAAAACTCTTTTGTTATATACCTATATTTATGGATGAAAACATTTTCTTTTAAATTTTTTAAAGAATGAACTTTTTTCGCTATTACCATGTTACAGTTAGTAAATAACTCTTTTCAATCTGTGACACAACCTCGACTCAAAACAAGTCTTTGGTGACATTACGAAAATTAATCTAATAAAATATGTGTGAAAAGTCACAGCGGGTACTCGACTGTATGTGGCTACGAGTGTTACTCTCGTCGCAACAAGTTTCAAGAGTTCAGCTGTTACTCTTCAAATCCGTCGATAATGGCATTAGTAGCGTCAACATAGAGTGTTTAAGCCACGAGTCGTGGGAAACGTTCGTGTAATGTTGTGTGTCCATCTCATGAGCCCGTGACCCTTCAACGGCACGGCGACTGAGCGATTGCGCAAACTGTTTCAATGGCACGTTGACTCTAAGAAGTAACAAGAGTCATACACCATACTATATTTTGACAGGGCAAGTCCCGTCTGATTGAACATGAGGATAGCGGAAGAAGTCAACAAGATTTATTTGCAGATACTAGTTGTTATGACATAAAATTGTAGTTGAAAATTTATAATTATACTTATATGTAATGTAAATGTCGTAAAATTTATATTCATTTACATAAACATTTTAAAAAAACAATTAAAAGTAAAAAAAAAATTAAAAACTTGCGCCCAACGTGGGGCTCGAACCCACGACCCTGAGATTAAGAGTCTCATGCTCTACCGACTGAGCTAGCCGGGCTTGTAACAGTTTTTCGAAATACTGGAACAATTATAAGCAAACGATGATGTAAGTGTGTGTTGGCATTGATCATTATTAGTTAGAGAATATAAATAGATTGAATCTATTTTAACGTTGGTGCCAAAATTGATAAAATAATAAATTTGCCTACGTACCAAGTTGATAAACATTTAAAACTGAGAAAACAATAAATAAAATATGCAAAAAAATAAATTTATAACCTAACATGTATTTAATGTATTTACGATAATATCTGTGTCATTTTGCAAACGAGTCACGTCTTTCGCTTCAGCGTAAGATAACACAGTTTAACGATAAACAACTCAGACTGATTTATCAGATTTATTTTAAAAATATCACTCCAAAGCTTAATAAATACAAAAGTGTAATGCTTACCGCACTATTTTCATAAGGCCAATGCGTTATTATTAGTATATTAATTAAAGTGGGTGAAACAAATCGTTACCAACTCAAATGTGTATTATTAGAGTAGTTTTTTTTGGCAACACATTGGTAAATCTTATAAGACTAATCATAGCGTTATGTAAAGACGTATAGTCTTATTTAAATGGTACATCTTAAAGATTTTAGTCTTATTAGTCAAAACTTATGTCGCACGAGTTTCTCCCACTGGCGTACAGATGGCGCTATAACGACAACAGTAATTTTAATTTAAGTATATTTTCTTGCCTTGGCATGCCATGACATGACGCTTTTGTAAATTATGTAATTTAAAAGCTTTTTATATTGAAGAAAAGTGTATTGCTACACATTTAAAAGAACGTTTGAATTACTAATTTAAGACTTTATGGGCAGAGGTGATCCGTTTAAAGACGCATCTATTCTTTCAGTGAGACACGATTGCAACCAAATGCCCGTCTATTAACAGAAATAATAATAAAATTGTCACTAGCCTAGATAAAGTGAAGTATGCACGTAGCTATCCTGTCAGTGTTTTACGTAGATGTAGCTAATAACATTATGGTCAATGTATCTTATCTACGGAAAACGTTTTATGTGCGAACCATCGTTGCTCGAATATTCCCGAAAGCATATCCTTCAAGGGTCCACCGAGATCTTTCACGCAAGTACGTAATACCTATCGATGTCGGTTTCGGAAAACGTGACGGAATTGATAACAAACCAGGATGTGTTACGTTAACTTAAGACTATCTTATTGTATGTAGAATTAAATTTCTCCGCATTGGTACATTTATAAAATTCGAATAGAAAATTATTTAGTTTTATGTCACAATTCTTTTACAACAATATACTTACGTGATCAAAAATGTATTATATTATGTTAATATCATAATATCATTAAATATGACTTTTTTTTAAACAGAATAAGCACAACAATATTTGTAAGTAGATTTACCTCATTGAGTGTTTTGCTTTGTTGGACTCGACATTACCTGCAAATAACAAAGTATTTAAATAAGAGCATTGAAAATCGCAAATATGTATGTTTTTTATGTATTATATACGACAAATCAGTAAACAAACAAATTTTTAATATATTAAAGTGCCATAACGTTAACTTCTGCTCAATCTAAAGATATTTTGTACTGAAACCCAAAGGGGTTCAGTACAAAATTTTTCTGTGATATGTTAAGTCCAACTATTATCGTGTCAACAAGTACATCTAAGGCTAGTATTATAACAAATATATTTAATGAGGAATGCTAAACAAAACTGTCTCTTGCAAACAAAACATAAAAGTATCGCGAAATACATGCGCGGTTGGTAAGCAATTGCACGGTATGCCGAGCATCCGATTCAGATATTGGATCTCGCACCGGAGGCATTCCAAAGATAAACTATCATCGAGGTATTCATCAAGTTGTACGCTAAGTTTAACAACATTTAAACGGGCGTCTCGTATTCGAACAATGGGTATCTGCCGATACGATCGTCGATAAGTGGGGGACGTCGACTGATGCACGCGGCATATTCTGCGTCGACGAGTATTATCATAATTTGGATAATATTAATTTATCGATAACAAGCGATAAAATATTCACATAACTAGAAAAGAACCTTAGCCCAAAATAGCTGTGGCTACCCATCTTCGACATAGAATCACACACTTATTAAGATATTATTTATGTAAGCAAATAAAAATAAGGAGATAAAAACTATAGAGTAGAATTTAACCGATTCAAATACTTAAATGACATTCTGAATGGTAACACTCCAAACATTGGTCGCAGTTTGGGATTATCATATATCATAAACTAATTCTAATCACATTGGACAGATAGCGATATCTTTCGATATAATATTTCAATTTAAAAATGTCAATTCATTTCTAAAATGACTATATCTACCTTAAAATGGCGGTGACGAAATGTTTCGCCAAAACTGCAACACCTATATGTAAAAAATATTTACATATAACTATATATTTCGGGTTATACATTAATTATACCTACGTAATATATGGATCACAAGTTCGAAGAGAATTAAATTGAGCTTTTTGACTGGTTTAGCAGCATCGAGTTTTCGTTCATTTGTAAATAAATATGGTTAACAACAAATAAGTTAATAATAGGTACATCAATTGACACCAGCAATTTCTTTATATTGACAAAAATTTTGAATGTTAATTTTGAATTTTTTTTACAAGACATTAACAAATTAAATAAACGATACGTACCTAATATAATTATAAACAATCTTATAAAATATTACCAATCGGCAAATGTATTAATAATAACAAAGCCATATAATATAAAGAGCAAATAACATTACTAACAACTCGCCTCATCCAGTCACATCTTTTTGCATCTCCCGTGGAATGCGGTCGCGATACGAGAACATGGCATCTTATGAGAGAGATATCATACCAACAAGAACACTTCGGGGTCGGTGAAAAAGGTTTCGGTAATTGAAATTATGGCCGATGTCTTCGCCGTGTCGAAAACTCACCTGACCTTATCTTACTGTAATAAAATGATGTTTTCTGCACGACACGTGATTATTTATTGTGACTACAAAAATTACACAAAAACAAAACACGTATAAATAACACTACGCCGAATTCCGAGGTAGCTTCTTCAAGCCTATCACAATACGTAGGTATTTCTTAATACATTTTTCTAACGTTAGATAAAAAAGAAACATGAAAGCACATACAATAGTTACGAGATATTTTCGAAATGCTTTTATTTTATACATTACGCGATACATCTTGTGATATGAAACAATATTAAATACTTAACCATATTTTTTGTCATATATTGCAATAATAAAAATAGGTAATAGGTAGGTAGTAGATACGAGTTTGAAATTGAAAGACAGCTTTAAATGAAGAGCCAAATGATAAGGGTGTTTATAGAACAAGGAAACGGCGATATAAATCACATTCGCGATTCACGACTACGTTGTGGTCGCTGAATTTGATAAAAATAAAAATGACACGAAAGGATGTGAACTGTCGCAGAACAGAACTCGCCGTTACGAGCCTTCGTTGCAAGTGTAAAAAAGCCTTATTTTAGCTTTGACCGGTCCAGATTTTTTATCTTAGCCCACGATTCCTCGAAGCGCGTATTGCGAAAGTGCGCTCGGTAGCGCTTAAGTAACCAGTGGCAGCGTTATATACGGCCCATGGATGATGATATCACTCGCGCTCGTCGTATCATCAGATCCGATCGTCCCGATACGCGCCGTCGTCGAGATGGCCCGCTCTCCTGACACGAGATCTTAATGTACGCACCGTATAAAAATGCGCCGGACACTGTCATGTGTCAATTTCGTAGATAGGAAATTATGATAACCGGCGACCACTTAAGATAAACATTATATTATAATCCTTTAGCTGAACGGTATGCAAATGTATAGGCGCGTAGTACATCACCAGTAGCATTTGCTACTGGGTGTAAAAAATATAACGGCATTTAAATATTTTTTTTCCAATTGCTAAATTATAACTTTATTGAAACAGTAAAAAAAGATAGGTACTTATATGTAACTTTTGACGTAAAGGTTTAATTTAATGTAAACAAATAAAATCTTCGCTATGAGCGTTTACTACTAGCTTATTATTACGTACTATTACAGAATTATAAATGGCAATTACATATGCAAAGATGAAAATTCGCTTACCACGCGACAAGATTTAACAACATTATGGATTAGCTTATCTCATAACTACACAAGGACGTTAATAAATAATAGTTGCTTGGCACGCATTCGTGCAATGAGTAAAAAATAAATAGATATATAAAGGGACACGCAAGATCGGACGACGCAATAAGTAATGGCTGTGCGCCCGCTCCGCCATCGATTGCAAGCGTTATCTCAATAAAGAGCAACAGACTGCGTTCATTAACACTCTGACACGGCGCAATCATAAATTGCGGAACCCCGCCGCGGCCCGCACGCCTACCCCCATGCTCCTGCACCCCTGGTACCTGGCCCTTGGCCCGCATCTACTTTTTGCCATTTCCATTGTTTTTGGTAGACGCCCCGTAAACCGTAACGGCCCGATCTCTGATACGAGCGCAGGTGTCGCCCTTCACGCGTTCCGGCTTAATTACACAGGTTTTAAACAATCTATGGGTGTAACATGTACACATTCCGACTCCAATTCGCGCGAACGATAAGCTCACAGCTGCACCGAATTAGCCGAAACCGTGTTGATTTGTTATCTAATACGAACTTTTTTATATTCGAGACCACAATCATTTCTGCTTTAATGGCATCCTGACAGCGACCGCTGATAAAACTCAAATTTGATGCGACACAATACACGGAAACTTAATTTAATACTCACGATAAATAAAATACATTCGTCAACACGAACGCGACGCATTCATCACTAACAGGTACCGAACGTAAAAATAAATGCGTATAAGCTGAAGCGACGAAATCAACAGCAGTAACTGTCCGGAGCTATCGCCAACTACATAAAATATATCGTATCCAAACTTACAAACATGGGAAGTCATTAAACCAACCGGCATGGCACTTAGGGAACTCCTATAGCCGTCTGGCCAAGCATAAAGATCAATATCTGTGTGGCTCGCTGCCAAATCTTTTTAATATCGTCCCAGACGCAACTGAAGAGTGGTCGGGAGCGATAACAACAAAACTATTACGTGAGCAGTTCGCTCGCGAATTGGTCAGAGGGCCGGCGCTATCTATCGGCCGCTAGTTAAATCTTATTGTGACACACAATGGGTTATAATGGTCCGTACAGACTTAACTTCGGGCGCTTTCGAGTTGGAGGGTAAATTCCACGGCAACCCAAGTCCGCGTTTGAAGAGATCTCTCGCGGTGACGTACAACTTTTAATGGTTGCATTTTCAAAGGAGATCCGCGATAGTTTGTGAAAATGAACTGCAAAGTCGTCGAACGACTTTTCACCCTCGAGTTGGCGGAATCGTTTACATGACATGACAGTCTGTTGCAACAGAGCAAAGTTAAGTTAAATAATGAAATGTATCGGAATTATAATACATGTTGTATAGTGGATCACATGATCTTATAATGTTAAGTGTAGTTAGGAACATGTTATTGAACAGAAACGGCAATAATGTAATTTTTGAATTAAAACTAAAATGTTTAATTTTAATAAATATTGATTAATATATAAATTTATTTTTTACACAAAATACAATATTATCTGAATATCACGGCGCCAATAATATGTTTATGTCTCAAAATGCCCACCTTACACTTATTAGCACACTAAAAAGGCACAATCCGTGAAGTGGCTGCGGTTGTAAAAGGCAAAATTTCATCGTAGTCTATTAAAAACAACATCGGCTCGCTAAATTAAGTGCCTCAATAAAAAGGCGCGTGAATGAAGGCGTTAAGTTTCACACCGTGTCGCCGCCGCTCTGAACGCGACGAAACGAACACCTATTATCATAAAGTAAACAATGACGCACAAAAAAATCAACAAACATGAGCTTTAATGATTTGGTAGTTCTCAGGATGAATGCCAAGTAAGAGAGGGAGGAAGGGGCCATAAAATTGGTTTTATTGAGGGCTGTTTAGCGATATGCCAAGAAAATTTCGGTTCAACTAAACGTACCTACAGTAAATAATACGCACTTGCATATTATATATTGGGCTAGATTTCAAATCCTTAAAGTCCAGCTTAATATTTCAATTTAGGTATTCATTCGTAAAATGATCAACGAATATTGTACCTGTACCAAATACATATGTAGCGGGTTATATTTATGGTAATCTCTTTAAATAAATGCCAATCTAAAAATTTTATATTTAGCCTCACGAATGCATAAAATAACAAAGTTTCAACACATATTTGTGTGGTCCCGAACGACTCTTGTTTCCGTTAAAACAAGCTCGTTCGGCGAAATAAAACCAAACACGTGAACGTCATTGACATGACACAAAATTGTCTACATAATAGCCAATTTCAGTGACATTTGCTAATTTCTTTGTCGACCCTTTTATTGTTTCACTGCCGAAAACGGGTGCAATATTGCAATAGTACCTGCCAAAACACCACGATATCTAAAAATATACAACCTTCTCACCCAGTGCTTATATAGTAGGTACACCTGGAAATGTCACTAATTTAAGTCCAGTTATTTAGCGATGATGGTCCTTCTTTGCTTCTTCTTCTCATCATCATGAAAATTATTATGAACCCTAACGCAGTTGTATTAATGGTAAGCGCAGCTGCTATTTCGGAATGAGACTGGAAGCCATGAACTACCCAGGTTGGTAAAGTCCAGTTTATCCGATTTCACACTCCGTAAAGAACATTATGGAAAGTTCTCAATGTTGCACGTTTTCTGAGGGAATTCTCAACACTTTCTATACCAGTCACGTTGGATTTTAAAAACAAACCTAAATTCATAAAGTCAGAGGAGCGTGCCAGACAACAGAAACATATACATAGATTGTCGGTAATCGAAGGCTAAAATTGAAACCTCTATAGGCTATCAATGATGAATTAGTATTTAATTAACTTAGGATGAATGTTTTTAACTTTTTATATTAGAACATTATATGTGTACATAATGGGTAATCGACAGAAAATTATGGATAACTAGTTTAATACATAATTCGCTATTAAATAATCTATAGATTTAGGGGACTTCATATAAAATTACACTAAAACTCATCATTCACTCGCGTTGAGTCTTTGTTTTGTCACCTACAATAACGTACGATGCACACACAATTACACAGTTCATCTTACACTTTTACATTATGTAAAACATGCGCTGCGATTCGAAACATTCCTCACCAGCATAATATGTAGTTCCTACATACATTTTCCACAATATCTAGGAAACTGTCAGTCAGTCACTTCGTAACTTTATTATTCTGTGTACGGGAGCGTGCAAACTGTAGTGACGACGTGAGTGCATTAAATTATAATTCTGTTATCTAAAAGCCTAACAACTCCAATCACTACATAGTATAAAACAAAGTCGCTTTCCGCTGTCTGTCCCTATATACTCGTATGCTTTGATCTTTAAAACTACGCAAAGGATTTCGATGCGTTTTTTTTAATAGATAGTGATTCAAGAGGAAGGTTTATGTATGATACGTCGAGGTGAACTAAACACACATTTTACGAAATTCTACCTCCAAAGGGAATTGCGGGGGCGGGGGCGGTACGAACGTCGCGGGCAAAAGCTAGTACTACACCATTAATAAGTACTATTTCTTACTAGTACTATCTAAATGTTGGTTAATGTTTTTACTCAAGTTCCTGATACATTCTCGGACCAATCATACAAGATTCAAAATATTATAGACACGATTTGGCAGATTGTAGAGTTTGTTTCCGGAAACGCACCACACTCAGTAGCTAAGACGACTTTGTAAATGAAATTCATTTTTTTCATTTCTAAGTCTCACATGTCGCACTCTATGCGATTTACTAATTTACTTTTACTAAAAAACATATTCATGAATTAATCATTTAAAAAAAAGGACAGAAACCGGGCATCAACACCAGCAACGTTGGTTATATGGATATTCATCTTTAAAATAGCTATTGGCAATAAATTATTCCTTTAGTGAGGTTGCTCGAAGAGAACCGTGCTAATATCTCATCCATTGAAAAAGCCACACGAAACATTAAACCACCCTGAAGGCCTCTCGAAGAACAAGAATAATAGCTGACACGAATAATTTCACTTGTGGTCATACTTTAGCATACGGTTACACAGGATTCCTTTCTTACAAATCGCTTGCTCTCCTACTATCGCTTCTAGACTTCACGCTGAATTTAGTGATAACAATCAGCATACTAAAAATACGTCAAAACAAGCATGGACTACGGACCGTGCTTAGAAACAGACTTTCATTAAAACGGAGTCATTGCATTAATAGAAAACTGCGCTACATTATATGCGTAGCAATAGATTGCAACAAAATTTACACCCATTGAGTAGGCTACAGGGTAAGTCGAAACGCTTTAAAACGCTCCTTACAAGTCGGTTGAGCTGCTAGGATGAAATTTAAAAACAATATTAACCCAGCGGAGTTATTCAAAGCGCATTTAGCGCTATGGCAACGGCATAGAAATGGGCGATCATCGCTGAGAACGGCTACCGTGCGGCTAGATGCTTTCGTAAAAACATCACGAGTGACATTCTGGGAGGTAACAAGTATGTTTGCATAAGTAGATACTAGGAATCGCTACGCTATTGATATGTGAGACACATCCAATTTAAATTATTGAATAATAGATTTCAATAGCGGATCCGTATTGTGAAGCGATTTACATTTTATTAACCAATATCGTAAAAATGCAAATTGGATGTATTATTTTCGTTTCAAACACGAATGTTTCTATTGGACTACGGACATTTAATGTGTTAATAAACATAAATGTAATCCAACACAAGAAAAATTGCCTTCAAAATTTAAAAAAAATCGTTATTTCTCTTAATTTCGATACAAAGACCACTTAATAGAAAATCACCTTCAATTTTTCATTGGATTTAAATTCGTACATCATACCATACATTTATCACTGTTTTGACAAATATCTTGAAATAAACAGAAAAAACAGCAGTATAAGAGGTCTCCTACGTCTACGGGAATAAAACAACAAAGGTGAAATTTATTACTTTTTCACGACACACGATAAAATTGTTAAAAAGTAGCGAGGACAGGAAGCGTCCCTTACAAAAAACTACTAATACATCCGCCTATAGTGAAGACGTAACAGCTATCTCCTCTAATCTTTAAAATATATGTCACATTGTGTGCATCAAAAAAAAGTGGGAGGACAAAAGCGACAAATATTTTACTCTGACTTTTATATTAGCGACGAAATGTTATTAAACAAACAATTCGCCCATTCGACGCTTCCCCGGACAGAAGCCCGTATAATTGATTCTTTCCGGAGGCGTGGTGGCCCGGCAAGGGCTATTGTGGACACGCGGGGGACCTCCGTTGACAAATAATATCCCGAAATCCAAAAGAATACGCTATGGGAAATCTCTTCTCATTTCCGCCTCTGAAAGAAGCTCGCGCGCCG
>DWDX01003731.1:0-12682 GCA_018245675.1 Agara michaeli
AGAGCAGCCGAGGCCAATATGGCGGCGTCTATAGTTCCATCAGCTGACCGTGTATTCATCATCATCATTCATCATTCGCATTTTCCAAGTATAAAATTGAGATTGATGAAGCGATTCTTATATCCTTAATGGAATATTATTCCGAAAATTTTTAGTTAAATATCTATAATGTGAAAAAAAGTTTTCACTTTTACCGTGGCTTCATTATAACCACACAATCCGTTTTTCTTTCTTTCTATCTTTCCCACTTTTCTCTCTTAAATTCACAGGCAGAACGATCAAAGGGCAAACCATACAGAGCATGTTCACGGCGGGCTACACGAACGCGATGGGCTCCAGGATCTACATTACCGAGAAGATCGCGCACACCACCAACGTCATCACCATCCTGGAGAACTCGAACGCGACCGCGTTCCAGTCGAAGACCAGGTCCGGCTTCCCGTGCCTCTACTGCCGGAAGATATGCGAGACATTCGAGATACTGCGCCACCACCAGGACAGCGACGGCTGCAAGACCAGCCTCAAGAAGCTGCTGAAGAAGTTCACCGCCGACTGCTTAGTTGTATACGTGTACGTGCAGAACCTGAAGTGCACGCTCTGCCATCAGAACATACCGAACCTGAACGAGCTGAAGACGCACCTGACCCGGGTGCACAACAAGGAGATGCACCTGGACTTCGGGGACAGGGTGCTGCCGTTCAAGATGTCCCCGTCCAACGAGTTCGAGTGCCAGTGCTGCGGCTGCAACTTCGAGACGTTCGGCGCGATCGAGAGGCACATGAACGTCCACTACAGGAACTTCGTCTGCGACCAGTGCGGCGCCGGCTACGTGACCAAGCAGCGGCTCAAGGTGCACATGAAGTACACGCACGAGACCGGCCGCTTTCCGTGCGACAGCTGCAAGAAGGTGTACGACACGCGCCACAAGTACCGCTCGCACGTCGACTCCGTCCACAAGATGCTCAAGAAGAACAAGTGCCCCAAGTGTCCGGAGCGCTTCGCGGACTTCTTCAACAAGCACAAGCACATGGTCGAGGCGCACGGCCTCGCGCCGCTCGTGTACAAGTGCAACGTGTGCGACTCGGTGTTCCGCCGGCGCTACGGCCTCTCGCTGCACATGAAGCGCATGCACCTGGACGTGCGCGACGTGCAGTGCCAGATATGCTCGTACAAGTGCTACACGAACACGGAGCTCAAGATACACATGGCGAAGCACAGCAGCGAGAAGACGTACGAGTGCACCGTGTGCAAGAAGTCGTACGCGCGCAACAAGACGCTGAAGGAGCACATGCGGATACACAACAACGACAGGCGGTACGCGTGCATCGTCTGCGGCCAGGCGTTCGTGCAGAACTGCAGCCTCAAGGGGCACATGAAGACGCACCATCTCGACTATATAAACGTGTTGCAGTGATAGTGCAATAGCGATGATGATGATGTGTTCCGAGCGGTGACAGTGGTAGGTTTGAAATGCGACCTCCCCTACGTGGTATGCGTGGTATGCTTAACTGATATTCAGCAGAATTACAACCCGCGACATTTCAAACGGTGTGAACGAGACACAAACACAAAGACAGAGACGTTTATTTGCACAAATACGGGTACATGTAAAGATGTTACAGGATTACTAGTTCGAACCGTATTTTGCCTTTTACGGCGTACGAACAGAAGTCGAAGTACAATATAAAAAATTGATGTAAACAATGTAATTTTTATTACTAAACTAGCTTTTGCCTGCGACTTCGTCCGCGTGGAATAGTGTCTTTTGCAATAAAAGTATCTTGGGAAATTAAAATGCTGCCCAAAGTCACTATTTCACCCGGACGAAGTCGCGGACAAAAGGTATTTTTTTTTCCTAAAAAATATCCTATGTTACTTCTAATACCTCCAAGAATATGTGCACAACGTTTCACGATGATCGATTTAGTAGTTTTCGCGTGAAAGCGTAACAAACAAACTTACATTTACATTAAATATATTACTAGAGATATATAAATGGACTCATTATTGGTCACGTGTCTTATTCCCAAAACATTTTAAATTTATATCGAAAACAAGTGAGCTGTTGTAAATTAATCGCAGTAATCTATGTATGTACTTAACTCTCTCTTTTCACATGAGCGAATAGAATTCAGAACAGCTATTAACGGCCGTACGATCAACATTACGATATTATAACAACACCTCTGGCCGTGTTTACTAAGTATTAACTCTATGGTAACAACGAAAGCACCTAATTGGATTGACATTCATATTCAATGGGTTTCCCGCGTAAAGGGAGAGTCAGGATCAGCGGTCCCTTAATAAGAGCGGATATTGGCTTTTTGCGTGGTACAGATGCGGCGGCAGTTAATCAGTTTTCATATTACCGAGGAGAGTATGGCTTCGTTGTATATTATACTAATATTATAAAGGGGAAAGATATGTATGTGTGTATGTAACGAACAGGCTCAAAAACTACTGGACCGATTTTAAAAAATCTTCCACCATTTGAATGCTTCATTGTCACTGATCAATATAGGCTATACTAGCTTTTGACCGCGACTTCGTCCGCGTCCGGATTAGTGTCTCAATAAAGGTATCCTGGGAAATTAACATTCTGCCCAAAGTCACCATTCCACGCGGACGAAGTCGCGGCCAAAAGCTAGTGTAATAATATAATATAACAAAACCATTAACATAATAGATCAGTAGATATATCAGTTACCATTCATTTCAAATTAACATACTTTGAAATATATTTTTTTTTACAGAAATACGGTGCTATTCGTAATTTCTTTGTAACGCTCTTTATACGCTAACCAACGTGTTTCCAGAACAAGTCCTAGTAGCCAGTCTTTTATAATTATTGCTTTTATACGCGTATAAATTGAAAATAGATGACCATTAACTGTAAAGTTCACTTATATCCTGCGTAGTTTTTATGCTAATTGCATGCATATATAACCGAAGTTCTCATTCAATCACGAGAAATATGTCCATATCAGCCCCAATCCACTGTCGTTATATCGCATAGAGTGGTGTGCTTATCCGAATTGGAATGGAACAAAGTTTAATCGTTTTAAAACTCTTAAGTTGGACATGTGCTACATCGCCAGCGAGCAACGAGCGGCGAGTGCGACCGTTCACAAACGTGAATGACGAAACAATTTTAGTTTTGTTGCTGATAACAGTTTCTGTTATAGAAAGCGGGGTGAGAGTTTTATCGGATACCAAACTACTTCGTACGTGCTGTTCAGATTCAAATTTCGAAAGTAATAAAATAGGCGATTATTTTTTATTTGTCATCAGGGTCATCTTTCTCGGAGAAAGTTATAAGCCCATAATAATATGCCACGCTGACGAACCCGTCACACGTCATAGAGATCGGAGAAAACTACGATTTCCCCACAATATAACTGCCGTTCGAGCACATTACATTTTATCCTAAAAATGTACGTATCTGTATAAAGCCTTAAACCCCTGACCCTGTTGATGGATCGAAAAACGAAACTACAAGACTACCACTATTCTTATTTATCGGTACTTGGCTCCAATGGAGCAACGCGCGACTGGTACACAGGCAGGCTTATTTTTAATAGCTTCATTATTTACGGTGCCGTGAAACGAACATTACCGAACGGATCCGGCCGATCGGAATGAAATTTCTGTAATGACTTGACGTGAACGACTCCGGAACGACCATTAAAGTAATTGTAGATCGAAATTGTATAATTTTACGTCGTAAAATCGATTTATTTATGAGTTTCTCGCGTCCTTTTTGACACACTCGATGCTGTAAAGGTAATGCAGCTCGTGCAATTAATATTTACTAGGCATGAACGCTTGAAGGTAAGCTATTTAATTGGCTAGTAGTAAAGACGCGTACAATGTTTGATAAGAAGAAAAAAGCTTTTAAAAATGATGTGATTAATTTTTACTATTTCTCAAATTATAATTTTCCAAAAATATGGTGAAATATGGGGGTGTACTACACTCCTCTGCCTACCCCTTACGGGATTACAGACGTGATGTTATGTTATGTTTATTATAATTTTCCACTCTTTAGTTTGAATTGCAACAAAAGCGTGTTTTGTAAACTACATTTTTTTTTCCTTTAGCATTGTATTTCGATCTGACCATATACAAGTAGAACAAGTATACAAGTAGTATATGAGAGCGAAGATAAAACCCCTAATATTTATCCCAGATAAAAAGCTAGCAAAAAAAGTACAAACCATCAATATTTCTATCGAAATCATTCCGTCTCTTTCCCTCTCCATGTTTGCATTCAAACGCGCAAATCCTCGTCCCGTGTTGTTGTCACGGGGAGTTAGCATAAGTTTTGTATCGGTGCTATATTGCTTGGACATTTTATGTCGCATAAAAAGTGAAAAATCTAAAACTACAAATATGGTTAGATCGAAGTAACAATTTATATCAATGCCGATACTACGTTCATTGCTCGTTGCTGGCGTACTGCGGACGATAGGTTCAGTACAGCGAAATCACGCTCGCATATTTTCAGCTAAAGTTATAGTTAACTTTGTATATGTTAGTCGATCGTATAATCAAAGCTTCTGCAGGATGCGTATGAAAGGATAAATGAAAAATATTCAGTCATATGTTAACGATTATTTCATCATTATTAAACTTTCATTCTGTAGTTTAATGTTAGACTAACTTTAACTTTTAATTTCTTCTACATTTCTAAATTCTAAATTTGTTTACAAGCATGCTGTGACCGTACCCTTCCACTTCCGATCATTAAAAGGTTATTATATAACTGTAATGATGTTACCCACCAAATACACTTACTCTGGCGACGTGGCTCTAACGGTGTCTTTGAGCTATCGTGCAATCAACCGCCAGTTTAACATGTTTCAACAATTATATTGAGTATTCGACATGAATTATTCAGGGTTTACTCAAATCAGTGAAATTCCACCCAAGTTGAATGCGAATTAGATATTAGTTTGGATTAATCACTTTTATCTCGTGAATTAAGGTACTCCTACTGGTGATTAGATAATAAGAGACGTAGCTGCGAGTCTTATTGGGGGGTGGAGCGTGTACAAATATTGATAACAGAATTGTACTGTTTGAGAACTATTCGTTCGCGCGGACGCTCTCAAGAAGTAATCTTTCCAGTTCAAAACCTGCTGAGTATTAAGATTGGTTTTCCAATTTCGTTTGCTCGATTTTTTAATGTCAATCTTTCAATTGGAATAAGCGTCATTCTTAACACACATAATGACACCTCTGTACCGCAGAAATATGCATAGCATTGACCCTTCACAATGGCTTCGGTTCGTTGGCGAACAAGAACTTGGAGTCTTCTTATCTTCAAAGGGGCGCATTTAAATACCGGTAATCCAGTTCACGACCGACAACACTGCCTTAGTCTCCTAGTCCTTCTTCGTGAGGACTTTAGAAGATCATCGTAAACTATACGAATCTGTTGCGTATGCTAATATCGGTTCCCAACTCCCGAATAATATAAAAATATTGAATCTATAAACACTCCATAATAAGTACCCTGGCGTAACTGAACAAAATCGATGGCTTAAAACACCTCACTGCCACACGACTAAATTTGAATAGTCATATTTATTGTACAAATAAAACCGCCAACGAGGCACTCATATAACGACGCATTAAACATTTACATTCATGGGGTGTTCGCGGTGTGAAACCGCAATATACAGATTTTCGTTAAATATTCCATTTCCATGAAGAGTGCTTTGTCGTTCATGTCACCCTGAACTTCCGATGCATAACTTATAAAGGACGTATAGGAAGCACGTGTTGGCCTTGAATGAGAAAACAAATTCGATTTCAAAACAATTAAAAAGTTACTATGTAAACGATTGAGTGTAGAAAATTCTTTATATATATCCTTCATATTAAATAAATATGTCAAATGTTATTCAACTCGAAGCGTTAGTTATTTTCAAAGGACATGCAAGAGTAAGCTTCGTAGCGAAATCAAGGTTGAAAAGGCTACCAACGTCCGCTTCCATTCGCACGAGCACCTGAGCCTCAATTATTATAGTATTTATTTCCACCACTCCACTTTTCGGTCCACAAACAACCATTTGTCCCTGCAAATCGTTTCCAATAATAAATAATGTCAAAAGGTCACCGCCCAGTAATGGAATGAAAACGGAAAAAATCTATCCCGCACAACCATTCGTAAGCCCCGCTGACGCAAGCCCGTTACGCCGTTACATTTTACGAGAGCATTGGGCTCAATCAATTTTCAATCTTATATATTCACAAATAAAGATCACGTAACGCGCCGCTGCGACTTAAAAGAAACGAACTAGTCTGCATCCGGCCTCGTATTTCTTATTCGACGTAAAATAGGCAAGGTAGGGCAAAGGTAACTAGCTGTTTGTTACCTCGTAAAACATTTGTAAGGGTGGATTTTTGGAACGTAATAAAAATGCGTATCTGACTCTACTTTTGGATAGGTTTTTTTCCAAAAATTACCTACTACATTTTTTAAATTAACATTAATCTAAACAGATTGTTATGTTTATTGTTAAATTATTTACAAAAAAATGTAACCTTTGCTAAGCTGATAAACAAAATCATTGTGTACTTTGTACGTATATTATGAACATGTTTCTGGAATGTTTGTACCACAACTACGATAAATCCCAAATTAACCCGTAAATTATTTTGTTTAAACTGAAAAAAAAAAGGTCTGAGCGAATTAATTTCGAGCCGACCACACATTGCGAAGGTGTGCTTGCGCGTAATTGGCTAATTCTTTACCCTGGTTTTATACGACTTTTGTTTTAATAAAAAATAGCAGGAGATAAAACACAGATCGTCCTAAAATTTACGGGTTTTGGTTTAAAATATTTTGTGCTGTCAAATTCAGCCCTTATTTATTACACTAATTTTAAAAACGACAAAGAAAGGTATAAAGTATGTATTAATTCCTCAATTACGAGAACTGTACTACTATTAGAACTTAGTTTAACATTTAATTAAAAAGCAATATCTTCACACGGATATGTATGTCCCTAAGTTCGAGAAGGCTTTTTAATTGATATTGTAATACTTTAACTTGAACATAAAAGCCGAATGTACATCGCAATTTCAAGAAAATTTGAAGAGAAACCTGAAAAATATCATAAAACAAGTATGTTCTTATGTAGAACAAGGAAAATTGATTTTAAGTTGATGCAGTATTTGAATGCTGTTGGCGAAGAAATAAATAAAACGTGTGCTTGTTCGAAGTTAGTTTAGTCACAAGACGCGCTTGTTATTTTCCGCCAATATTGCTCCGTACCGTTGCAATACAACAATAAAATAGGCAGACCCCACTACAAGTCAATTTGAATATTATATCTGAAACTGTGATCGTTGAATGGTACCTACCTACTGTTGACACAGACGATGTTTGTTCTGAGCGAATGTTAAAATTTACACAATAATACGAATATCACACAATTGATCCCAAAAAGCCCGTAACGCACAACAGTACCAATGAAAGTGTAGAGCGAGAAGCGAACCCACAACCGGCTCGGCATAGTCACTAACCGTTGGACCAATGACCCAGTCACGTTTATTATTATTATGAAATAAATTTTAGGGTTACGTACATTGGAATAACTAGAGTTTGCTCGTTGGTCGAAATTCGATTAAGAAATTAATTTTTTTATTGTTAACACTATAGCGCTTCCATTCATCCTGTATCATAGGAACTCTGTGTCTGATTTTCTTAGAAATGCTTAAGTCAATACATGGAAAATAATAGTGCTAATAGCTTTATAAAGAATGCAAATTAACTTTGGAGCAAAGCACTGGACACCTACGCAACAAGATGCAAATTTTTATACTAAATGTACGCGCTTGTAGGCGTTATCAAAAGATTAAACTTGTCAAACTTCACCGTTGAATAACAGATTTAAAATTATAATGCCTTCCGCGCCGATCCTTTGGCAGGGGTGAAGTAAAAATTCAACGGAATTCTAAGGCGTCAGGATAGTTTCTAAAATTTATCTGCATCAGAAACGTCGCGAAGGGAGACCAGCTGAATTTTTTTTTTACTGTTAACTTTTAACATCTCACATGTTTGAGTAAATTATAAGTTTCAGAATTAAAGCTCGATTTCTTCCTTTCCTTCCATCTTTATCTCTACCACACTGAGTCGATGTATATTGAAGGGGATAAGAGTCAGCGGCGGAGAACGCGTCACTTGGATGTTATTAAACCTAATTCAATGGCCACACATAACGGAAAATCACAACTGTTATTACGTGACGAAAAAAAGAATTAGGTACGCTTATTAATCTTGTAAATGATGAAATTCTACTTGAAACATGTTAATAAAGATACTAATAAATGGGATCCCATTACACACATGACTATCTGATTCCAAATTATACATTTAAATATCAAAAACAAATATGTATGTCCATCATACATATGTTTGTCCTGGACGGTAATCAAACCTACCTCCTCCAGCAGTCAGGTTCTCTGATCACTAAACCGAGAGGCCAGTAGAAGCTACATAAGCTACATACTCGTATTATGTACCTGCATAAATCAATGACAAATGATTGTACGTCCCTACCATAAATATTATCCCAATCACTATTAGATTTAAATTAATGAGTTTCTGATGTTCCAACGCTATTTGCACCGGTTAACAGTCCGCGATACAGCTTTACAATTGCCTATTGGTCGCGTTTAGGCATTAATATATCTGATAATTGCAGCGCAGCCGGCCCCATACATCGGGATAAAGCGCACCGTTAAGCGGATCGAATGGCGTTTCAATTTGTT
This sequence comes from Agara michaeli, assembly GCA_018245675.1. Classification (NCBI taxonomy): domain Eukaryota; kingdom Metazoa; phylum Arthropoda; class Insecta; order Lepidoptera; family Hesperiidae; genus Agara; species Agara michaeli. The sequence continues at coordinate 8,785 of DWDX01003731.1, forward strand.
CCGCGGTTCCGTATATCGTTCCATACTTCCATACCGTCCATTCCGGGTACCATGTTCGTGTTGTTGCTATATGCTGTTGAATCATATCATCAACACTTTCATTATTACACTATGGTAACAGGGAGTAAAGACCAAATTCGAAAACTTTGTACATTGACCTCCGTGTCATAAATATAATTGTAATTGTCTGTTTCGTGTAGAGAATAGTCATTACTATGTTTAAAAAAAAAATACCCCGAAAATCCATATAAGTATCCATATTCTGTTTCATTAAAAGCAGTTCAGGAAACGTTCAAAACGCGAATTGTTTGTATCCGCGATACATATTTACCGCGTCCGGGGACAGTCTTAGTAGAGAATATAGTAGTTACTACATAATCTATTTACTTAATATAGTGTCGCTTACAATGATATTGAATAAATAAAATTTCTGTAATACATATTATGTCATGAATAACTTTTTAGTTATGTTCTAACGAGTCTTTCTTTCTAACGTCTTTCTAACACGGAGGTAAAATAGGCTGGTTTTATTTTAAAGAAAACAGGGCTGAGATGAATTTCTTTTACTGTCTCTAATCTCTTTAGAGTCGGTTACAGGAATAAGTGAGACGAACAATCAGGTAGGCAGCCCTGTTTCAGATTATATCACGCCGACATATCGGATTGCGGTTGGTTATAGTCCCACTCGACTTGCTTCACGCGGTGACAATTGCAGCGAATTAGATTAAGTGTAGGTTATTTCGACAGAGATTATTTAGAACATTACTCATAAGTAAGTTAAGGGTAATTCAAAAACATATCTCATTACTCTTTAAAGTTGACCGTCATAAAATTAAAGTTTTCACTTGTGTAATAATTGTTGAGAATATTTAACGTGATATTATTTACAAATGAAAAATTATGTAATTCGTTAAGGAATAAGCAAGACAAGTATTTATTTACACATTTTTAATTTGGTTATTTTCATGTTGATGGCACGATTTTTCAATGTGTCGAAATAAAATATTTCGTTCGTAATGCCAAGGGACGTTAGGTGCGAGAGTATAGCAATTTGAATATAAAATCAGTACACGTTTCAAATTTATAAATGTTCCGTTTCATATGGTACTGGGGAGCTGTACGTTGTGTGGCCGATTTAAAGCTGACCCGCCGCCATCTTGCATGTGAAATACAGCCAGCCGCGCGCATCCGTCTCTGTCACGCTGTAAAATGTTCGCTAAGGAATTTCTGTAAGATTTCTCGGAAAATTTCCCGGGAATATTTATTTATATTGCGTTCTGCGAGTTAAATGGGTGCACATTTAAGACTTAATAGTTCGTCTTCAGATAGTGGGGATCGTATATCTTAATATAGAAAAATGTGCGGTTAACCCTACTCTTAGATGCGCAGGATTTATATTGTTTACAATTATTAACAATGCCACATTTTTTATAAATTTGCTATGTTTGTACTTGCAGTGAATGTTTCCTTTCTTTTAATCAGAATTTTACTGAAACAGAGATCGATAATAAGTTTTGTTAAATAGATATTATTTCTTAGATTGAATGTATTCTGTTTACCTGTATTCTACCTATGGATATCTTGAGGATGTTATATATCCCACTACACATATATACACTGTATTCAAATAGTGCCGTGTGTCTGTACCAAGACGTTAGACCAATAACGCACTGTCCCTTTGTTGTATGTGTCAAAGAAATACGAAATCTGGTAACGATTTCTATCTTTCTGTAATTTACTTGATACTTGTTACAGAGTAAGCGAGTCTTTGTGACTGCGATACGAAAGTTCATACCATTTTCATAGACAGAAAAAAAAATACAGACGAATCGAGAACCTGCTCCTTTTTTTGAAGTCGGTTAAAAATACATTTAAAGTATAATAATGAATGTGTTGACCATTTCCTGCGGCGTGCGCCTCTTTGTCACCGTTTTGAAATCTGCCGAGCATTGCCTCTGCAGGCCTCCCGTGGGAAATAAGTGTATAGTTCCTTGTTTTTAATATTCTTCGGCCGTAAAGAAGTTTTCTTTCCTTAGATATTGAATTAATATTATTTTTCTAATAAACAGTGTAGAAATTCATATTTATAATCAAACTAGCTGTGCCCGCGACTTCGTCCGCGTTTGAATTTAATTACTTTGTATAATTTTAAAATAAAAGTAGCCTAAGTTACTCCTTATCACATCAGCTATCTGCCAGTGAAAGTCCCGTCAAAATCGGTCAAGCCGTTCCAGAGATTAGCCGGAACAAACAGACAGACAAAAAATGTTATTTTGTTATATGTACCGTGTATACATACATATGCATTTAATAAAAAGCGGGAATTTTAATATTACAAACAGACAATCAAATTTTATTTATTTACATAGATGACGTAATAACGCACATACTCGTATGTAGAGCATCAAGCCCAAGTTGAGTACATATTGAGTTATTCGATAGTATTGTAAAAGTTAATCTGCACCTCTGTACATGTATAAGGATATTTGTATATAATTATGTTGTAATGGCTTTCTTGGAAACCGCTGTAACGGTTTTAATGAATAGTTAAATTTGAGGGTATTTTGGGGCAAACATTTAATTTATCCCATTTATAAGCTCAAAGAGCAGAGTTTGGTCGCTCAAGTGTCAAAAATAATTAATGAGTGGTAAATAACTGACAGACGGTAAAAACTCTCACATTATAAGAGGATATCTGTGCCCAGCAGTGGGACAATAGACAAATACAAAGACGTTAATTTGCACAAATATGGGTACATACGAGTATAAAGATGTTACAAGTTTATTAGTTAAAACCCATATTCTGCTTTTTACGGCGTACAAATAGAAGTACATAACATCACGCCTGTAATCCCCTAAGGGGTAGGCAGAGGAGTGTAGTACACCCCCACAAATAGAAGTAAAGGTACAATATAAGAAATAGAACTAAACAAATTAATTATCATCACTAAATTATTATACTACAATTTACACACATGTAAGATTTTTAAAATAAATACAAAACCGTGACTCTGGTACCCAGCATTGCACATACATCAAGATCCGGGGTTTACATCTTACATCAATAAAAGAGTCGGAAAAAAATAACTGACTAATTAAAATGGATGGATGGATGGATGATGATTTGATATTCCTGAGTGACGAGGTAATACAACGACCGTGTATATAAACGAGATCCAAGATTGATATTTGTTAGTTTCTTAAAGCGTATAGTGTAACCTGAAGCTTAGCGGGGAAAGGTTATTCCCTCGTCTAATTTGTTATGAGAGCTCACGGCACACTGGGCTCGGTGGCCATACGTGGATAACGTAATCTAAAATGATAAATAAGCAACTGTGGATCTGATATGGACGACATTACGGGGACCAGCAAGCAACCTAGCGGTTTAACTGTGTAGATGTTAGATAATTTTGGAATTGGTATACCTATAATTGATAATTAATTAATTAATTGTTTTATTGATTGGTTAAGTACGAAACTTTCATTTTTATCAGTACTTAGAAGCACTTCGCGGTTTCGCCAGAGTGGAATAGTATTTTTAATAGGTCTTACATTTCGTAGGTTTCACCCTTTTTCAACTCAACCCATAAATTAGTAGATAGGTACTAGAGGTGCCGACATTTATAAATATGCGAATTATTTATAATTTTTATGAGAACAAAAAATAAGTCCATGCTAATCGGAAATAATCAGCCCATTTATAACGAAAACATTTTGCTTGGTAGATTTAGAGATTATCCCCTACAAAAAAACAAAGAAATTTTACCTCTTTATAATCATTGGATATAACTGATCTAGAACAGATTAAAAGCAGTGAGATCACAAAGACAAAGACAAAGACAAAGACAAAGACAAAGACAAAGACAAAGACGTTTATTTGCACAAATATGGGTACATA